>PVHP010017787.1:0-34033 GCA_004024765.1 Zapus hudsonius | reverse complement strand
CTGTGACAGAAACCAAGTGCCCAAGACAGAACCAAGTGTCAGGGAAAGGGTTACCTTGCTGTGACAGAAACCAAGTGTCTAAGACAACCAAGTGTCTTAGGCAGAACCAAGTGTCACAGAAAGAACCATTTCATTCTGATAGAAAACCAAGTGTCTAAGACAGAACCAAATGCCACAGAAAGGACCACTTCACTCTAACAGAAAACCAAGTGTCTAAGACAGAACCAAACAAGAGAACCAAATGTCCAAAACAGGAGTAGGGGAACAAAACCAAAACCAAATGACATAGAAATAAATTTTTTCCCATGACTTACCAGAGGCCTCCTTAGACAGATGCTTGCTGAGTTCCTTTAGGTGCGGCTGTTCACTCTGACCATCCGTCAAGCCGAAGGCTCACCCTGAAGCCCTGAGCCCTGGACAGTCTCACGGTGCGCACCTCCTGGGCTGCCCTTCGGCCCCGGAGGAGTCCGGGTGAAGGTCCGACTTCAGAATTTGGATATGTGGTTTAATCTCGTGCTAGGGCCTCCATAATGTTGAACCCACGAACGCAAAGAAAAGACCACAGACTCCAATGTAGGCCAAATTAAAGCAAGCTCTATTTGTGCACACAGAACTGGCCAGTGGCTATCTCGCCCCAATGCAGGGCTCCGGAGAATAGCAACTAACAAAGGAAAAAGTGGGGTTTTTAATCTCTAAAACTTGGAGCATTTCCAATGAGGAATGTATCAAACAGGAGTGCAGCAGAAAGCTGTAAATTTTATGTTAGTCAAAAAGACCAGATAATTTCTTCAAAGCACAAACAACTTCTGAGGCATGCTTAGCCCTTATTTGTGCAGCTGCGTTTATCCTATGTGTTAGGCTTTCTGACTTTCTTTGAATGTTAATTGGGGAGATTTGATTCTTGGGAGGGGTAGAGCACATTCAGAGAAATTCCAGGCCAGTTATGGTCAAATCAAACAGAACTCTGCTACAAAGTAATTTCTAATTCCAGGATGTCATCTCTGGTTCTTCAGAAGACCAACCACAAACTGAAAGAAAATACTTTCAAATGATTTATTATTTAAAGGAGTATTACCCAAGATATGCAAAGACCTATTAAAATTCAACTTCTATAAAACAATTAAATCAATCAAAATATGATCCAAAGCCATCAAAGACCAAAAAAGTCATGTAGATACCAAAAATGTACCTGAGAATATACCTCATATGATATGTCATCAGGGAAACACAAATTAAAAAAAAAGTATACAACACATCACACCCCTAAAGAATGGCCAAACACACCCCCAACAAATGTTGACCTGAACAAAGAATAGTGATTATTTGGGACTTGGAAAGGAAAAGGGGAAAGGGAAAGTGGAAATGGGTGGTTGGATATGGTTAGTGCATTCTGTATACATATATGAAGCATCATACAGAAAGAAGCTCACTACTGTGTACAATTAACATGTGTTAATAATAAAAATATATCCATTTTGTGCTGTTCTACATTTGATGAGCATATTATTTTTCTTTGGGGACTTACAAGTACATCAGAATAACACTCATTATTGTATTCTTGTATGAATTTTTATACTAGCTTCTGTATTAATATCTATATTTTAGGAGACAGTATCAAAGAAGAAATTTTGAGAGCACAGTAAATTGAAAAGGCATCTATTATTCTGACAAGAAACTTGAAATGAAATTTAAATGCTGCTAAAAATTCCCTATAATTAATAAGTAGATTACATAGGCAATGTCCAATTTTTAAACAGTCACACATAATTAAGGAATATATTTTTGAAGGGAGATATTAAAGGCAATACATACAAGCAGGCACTTTGCAAAACTGAAATGAAACTAATTCATTTTCTAAACAGACTTATAAATTAAGCCTATATCACATGAAACAGGAGTGAAGGTAACATGCATTGAAAGAGAATACACTTTTCAAGAAGTAAGTGCAATGATATTCTGATTTTATCTAATTCTGTAGCAATTTTACTTGGAGAAACTGTCAGCCATTTAATTGAAAAAGAATGATAAAGGAATTCATGTAACTAATATTTGCTCATTTTTTCTGACTTAACTTTAGTAGAAGTGTAACAGAAAAATAACCGTCAGATAAATGTAGACAACAGTGGTATATGATTACATGCATAGGTATTAAAGAATCCAAAGGTTACCAAAGCCATAAATTTACATTAGCAGTTGGGACACCTAAAATGCTGTGAAATTCTTATAGAGTATAAAGCTTTGTAAGTAAAAAAAACATCTAAGGCCAACATTAAGAAAGTAAATAGACAACCTTAAGAATTTAAGAAAATATTTATCTCACCATTACAAGGATCTAGTAACCATAGTGTTAAAAAAGCTCACAACTTCCTATCCAATGCTTTGACTAGCATGATAATAAACAAGAATGTTTATAAGGATGTGGGAAAATTATAACCCTAAGACATTTCTGGAGGACATATAAGATGAAAGAGCTACTGAGGAAAATAATTTGCTGGTTTCTAATTAAGTTAAATATAGAATTATTTTATGATTTTAGCAGGCTCATTCTTAGATATATATTTCAAACAATGAGTAAAACATGTCCACACAGAACTTGTTCATGAAGGTTTCTTAGCAGTATTATTTATAATAGCTAAAAATATAAACAATCCAATTGATCAACAACAAAGAGTGTTACAGCCATACAATTCATTCAATGAAAATAATGAAATACCAATATATGCTGAAGAATGTGTGGAATATCAAAAACAGTATGCTTAGTAAAGATACAGAAATAACAAGATTTATATTTATATAATTTCACTTAAAGAAAATCAAGAAAATATAACTTTCTAGTGACAGAAAGTAAATGAAAATGACTTCAAAGGGCTTGAGCAGGGTTTAACAGAAAGTAACTGCTTAATGGGTACACACTAAATTTTTTAAAATACTAAATATTAGAGAGGGAGCACTAAAATCCACTGAACTGTATGCTATAAAATGGTTAATGTTCATCCGTTTCAAGATGGCTGACTAACAGCCACACCATGAACCCTGGGGAACAGGGTTAGGGTTTTCTGCTGTGATTCAGGGCATGGACACAAGCTGCAAACTCAATCTGAACTCCAGACACTTCCCAGCAATGGATCCTGAATGAAAGCAGCCTGAGAGGATCAGTGCTCCTGGGTGCAGTGAGCAGTAAAGCCCAGCCAGCAGGAAATGCTCCAGTGGTCTAAGCCAGCTGAGCTCCATGCCCCCTGGAGACCCACCCGCCCCCTGTTCTCCCCACCCACCTGATGTGCAACTAAAATACAAATATTGAACCTGGGTACTTTTAATTATACATATGGCAAAATGAAATCATGATCAAAAAGAAACTTACAGTGGAGTGAGTTTACAATCAAATTTCATAAAGATAAGAAGAAAAAAAAATCTGTCAAGTAACTTTGTTTATGGTTATCATAGACCTAAAATGTATAGCATCAATAAAAATAAAAATAAATGTAGCAGAAAAATATAACAGTGAAATTAAGAGAGAATGCTTTAGTAACTCTCAAAATTATGTTAAAATATAGAAGTTTCTTTAATTAAAATGATACAATTACTCAAATTTATATTTTAAGACTGTAAGAATTGATGATAAAAATCTAAAAATTAGAGAAAATATGTTAATAGCTAAATATAAACAGATGTGAGCTTATGTCTACTGCTGAACTTCCAAGCTGAAATTCAAGAATATGAAACATGTATTATTCATAATACATCATGAAGATATAACACAAACATAATAAACCAAGTAGGAATGTTATTGGTTTAGCTTAATGATTAAGTCTCCCATTTCACCCCCCTTCCATACACCTCTTTCATAAACTATCACTTCTCCTGAATGGTTTACATAGAGTTTACGTTTAACCTGGTTAGAAACCACATATGAGGGAGACTATGTTGCATTTGACTCTGTTCTTTTGAGAGTTCACTAAGTAAGATCTGCTCCAAGTCAGACCATTTTTTCACTAAATTTCAATGTCATTTTTCTTTCTGTTGAGTAAAATTCCATCATGTAAATGTACCAAAGTTTTGTTATCCATTCATTCAAGGATGGGCATTTGGGTTGATTTCAATTCTTGGCAATTATGAATTGAGTTGCTATTAACATGGTTGCTCAAATGTCTCTATGCTGAGATGTAACAATCTCTTGGGTAGTTGCATAGTAGAGGGATAGCTGGGTCCATTGTTAGTTCTATGTCCACTCTGTTCAGGAGTCTCCACACTGCTTTCCATAGTGGTTTAATGAGTTTGCAGTCCCACCAGCAGTGAATGAGGGTTCTGTTTTCCCCTGCATCCTCCCTAGCAACTATTGTTGTTGGATTTATGATTGCCATACTGACTGGAGTAAGTTGGAATCTCGTTGTAGTTTTGATATGCATTTCATTGATGGTTAAGAATGCTGAGCACCTTCTTAATTGAGAAAAGGCCAATTGTGTTGGGGCCCTGAAGAGAGTGGGCAGAAGCCTAACCCCAAGACAAGTGGCTCTGGCCTATATCTCTCAGTCCCTGTAATTGGTTACTTCCCACATTGAGCTCTCCTCAAAGAGAACTACTAAGTCCACAAAACAAGACAGGCTTATGTCAAATCTCTTCAATACCTGCCCTAGGCAAAAGATAAGACCATGTTGCTGAAGACACCACAAACAGTCTTCACAGGACACCAAGAGACCCTGCTGGAACTGGAAAGGAAACCCCAGATGGTAGCCTGTGTAGTGCTGGAAGACATTATATGAGCTCCCAGGGGAAATTGGCCAGTGATATGTAGAGAAAGCAGGGTGCATTGATAAAAGGCACCAAACTATATTATGATATTGCAGAGGACACAGCTATATGACAGAGACCAGCAAGCCAAAGAGTGTTCATCTGTGAAATAGTGACACTAAACCTAAGTGGGTAAACAGCTTGAAGATTGGCTTAGAGATCCACTCAGTGGCAAAGAAACCTTAGCTAGAACAGGGATCCAGGGCAAATTTTTATGGAGACAAAGAACTGAGACCAAAAAGGGAAACCCCACTAAACAGGAGTCTGCAGAAAGGCTATACCCATTAGAATCTCACCAAATTAGCAATGATTATCTTATTTAACTTATACAGATTTTACTCTACTTTGGAAATTCTGTTTATATTTTTCAGAAGGTAACGAGATCTGTGGACAATCCAATTCCATCAACAGGACCTGAGAAGGTGGCTGACATCCAAGTACAACATGAGGCACTCCTGACTCATCATCTGGGAGCCAAAGAAACTTTTGAGGAAGTGGAGACATGGGCAAGAGAGCTATCTCTATAGCAAGTCAGATAACACATGAAAGGGTAATGGAGACAGACACTGAGGATACCCAATGTAGTACAAAGAAGAAATCCAGAAACTTTTAAGATCTGAACAGTAAATCACTCTTAAAACTCACCCACTATGACTCAGGGAACATTGGGGAAGAGTTAGGGGTAATTGTAAGAGCCATGGTTGGGGAGAATAATTGGAGACATTGTCCCTTTCAACCAAAAGAACAACAACATAATGTAAGATAAGGATACAATGTTTTCATGAAATTTATGAAATGTATTACTTTTTAAAGTACCTTTCATTTACTATTTAATACTTACAAAATCCAATAGCATTGGCATGAATATTATGCCATTTTTTCAAAGGAGGACACTGTAAAATGGAAGTAATGAGACTTGCCAAGTCTAAAAATGTTAGTAGCTAGAAGAGCAGAATCAGAAATCATGCAGTTCATTAATCAATGTTCTTAACAAGCACAGCATGCACACTATGCTAGTCCATTCTGTGTGCTCTAACGAAATACTGTAAACTGAGGTGTTTGTAAGAGCAAAAATTTATTTCTAACAATTATTGAGGCTAAGAACTTCAGTGTGATTAAAGATCTTTCTCTGTGTGTGATAGATGGTTTATTTTTGATATATATTACCAGAAGAGAAGACAGAAATGAGGTCTACAGAGCCTGATATATAGGGGCACTATTCCCATTTATGAATGCTTGATATTCATGATGCAATCAACACTCAAGTAACATAACATTTGAAGTTAAGAATTCAACATATGAATTTGAAGAATATACAAACGTTCACAGCATAGCATTCTCCCATTCAAAAGAGCAGTATGTATTGTACAAATACGATATAGACTTAAATATATATCTCTAAGTGCCAGAGGCAAGTAACACATTTCCAGAAGGGGCTAGCAGTAAGGTAGGCAAAAAATTCACAGGTAATTATTCAGTAGGTGTTTTTAAATTAGCATATTTATTCAATACACATGACAACACTAAATGCTAGATTATATTATTCTCATTTTTTCAGAGAAGGCATACAGTTTGAAAGTAGGACAGAGATATAATTATGGGACATAAATAAAAATTCTTAAACCTTATGCATATAATCTTACCTATAAAGTTAATGATGACATGTTATGTATAATAAGCAAATATCATTCAAAATTATGTGACCACAAGATATAAAATTAAGTTTAACTTAACATAACTGAATCTCACTTGATGCATAAATATGGAGTTACTAAAAAGTAACTAATTTTTAAACTATATTGTAGTATTTTCTCTATGTTCATAACATTAGACTTAACATTTAATGCAAAATGATATCTGAAATATATGAGTTCTTGAAAGTAATTAAATGGAAAAAAGATGTTCAGCATGGATGAAATTTCAACTTCTTTCTCTATCATTGGAATTTCTTTAGTAATTTAACAATAAAAAACTCCACTGACTTTAATGGATTTTTTTGTGTCATATTTGCCTACATACCTGATGAGTTACCTAGGGTTTTCTCTGGTTGTGCCTATATAGTCTTAATTTGAAGTGAAAAGTGCTCCCAATTTCATTATCTGAAATTTACTATTTCCGGGGTATCTTATTTCAATAGATTTAGAGTGATACCATGTTAATATCCAGAATTATCAGATGTATTCCGTAGTATAATTTTTAGATTATATTGAAAATTTAAATATACCAAAAACATGAATGATAAAGACTAAATAGTATTTATATCAGCTACGGGATAACCTTCTTAGCAGTCTTTAGTTAACCCAATTCTCTAGGAAACCTGCAACAACAATTCAGGTGTTTTTTATGGAAATATGTCTTGTTGAGACAAATATCTGACAAGAACTATCATAATATAGAAACAAAGTGGAGCCAGCTTTGAGGTCCATCAACAGATGATGCATAAGAAAATGTATTTATATGTAATATATGCTGAAATTATATTGCAATATGAAGAAAAATGCAAACACAAAGTTTGAAAGTAAATAGAAAAAACTGGAAATTTTTATGCTAAACAAAGTATCTCAGAATTATCAATAGATAAATATAACATGCTTCCACTCATATGCTGATCC
The DNA here is from genome assembly GCA_004024765.1 of Zapus hudsonius. Lineage (NCBI taxonomy): Eukaryota > Metazoa > Chordata > Mammalia > Rodentia > Dipodidae > Zapus > Zapus hudsonius. The sequence continues at coordinate 26,633 of PVHP010017787.1, read as the reverse complement.
TAGATTATAATTTTATATATGTGCATATATGGGAGTAGGTGTTAACTAGAAAGAGAAACATGAAGGGAAAAAGAGTTCTTTAAAGGTGGATGGGGAAAATGATTATAGAATGATGTAACATGATAGATAAGAAGTAAGACACTGAGGGAATAAAAGGGACTGACAGGAAGGGAACAAACTTTACCAGATTCACCTGTGGACACTTAAATCATTATAGCCCTTTCCTAGCCCAAACCTCCAAATACTTCCTCATTTTTCTTTCAACCAGTTACTTCCAAATGCCTATGAAACATGTGATACAATTTATTTTAACAATGCAAAAATGGGTCTACTTCTGGGTATTCATATTTTATATTAACTATTAACAGGTTGATGGGACAAAATACCTGACAAGAATAACTAAGAATAGAAAAAGTGTAATTGGCTCACAGGCAGTGAAGGCATCATTGCAAGACAGGCTGTCAGCTCATGGCAGCAGGAAGCTGAAGTAGCTTGTTACGTTGTAGACAGGAAGAAGAAAAAAAATGAAGGCTGAGGTACATCTATCTTCCACCTTTTTCCTTTATATTCAGTCAAAACCTATATCAAGGATGGGTATTCTTTTTTTTCTGAAAATATCCTCATGGGAATCCCCAAAATTATGTCTCCTAGGTAATTCTAAATAGAGTCAAATTGTTCATAAATACTAACCAACATAATTCTCATTCCCTGATTTATTTTTCATCCTATTATTGATCATTTGTCTTTAGTGTTACTAATTTACTCTTATATTATCTGATTTTTCTATAACATTTGCATTTCAAGACTTGCTTTATCATTCCAGTGTGTTTTTTGCATAGAACTATTTTTTTGGCATGTGAAGAGAACATATTAAAATTTATTCAGGTATGGATTTATATTTCCCTATGCCCATCAAGCCAACTTCCTAGAACATATGTTAAGCTCTGCATAAGAAAGAATGTTGCATCAGTATTCCATAGTACAAATGAAGCATTATTTTTTATTGCTTTTTTGTGTATTAGGACCCTGATATAGTAAGGATTAACCTCATATGTTAAACATTGATGCAAAATATTATTTCAAATGATGTTATATGGATAAATTATTCACTTAATTATATATATATATATAATTTGTCCTTGAAGTTCAAAACACTATATTTTCTATTTACAAGAGGCAATTTTAGATGATTTTTACAGCATTTAATATTTAATAAATTGATTTTACATGTTTTAGTTGCTATCAAATTCAAACAGGAAATACATGAAAGAACCAACAGTTTGCCATCTTTAAACCACAGTTCCAGATTTTCTGTTCACATTTCATTTCATTGTTTAATTGTTTTTCCCTAATCCATCATTTGGTAAATCATGAAGCAACCTCATAAATGTTCACTTTTATTGGATTCCCTCAATTTTATCACAATTTATATTCTCATACGTTTATTAAAATAACACAGATTAAGCATAAATAACCACTATTGTTTAATGTAATAGCCTCATATTTAAAAAAATCATAAATTTTAGGTTACCTAATGAAATGAGAAATTAATTTGTGAATATTATATGGTATAGCCAGACTAGAAATGTATTGTTATGATGTGCTTTTATAGGTCACTTGCATAATCCACTTGAAACTTTTAACTGTGTGCACTTCCAATGTTCTTTTGGTAAATACATAAGCATACATATACATTCCTTTCATTGTAAACCTAATTCAAAATGTATATTTCCATCAAACATAACCAATAAAGGAAAAATTTTATCACTTATTTTCATATGCATCACTGAAGTTTATGCCAAAGACAAAAACATGCTTTTGCAGATATTTAAAGATTATGCCATATATTTAAATTGGAAGTCAAATACAGAAACCATTCTGAAAATAATTTCTATAATTTAAGTATATTATCACCTTTTTATTATCAGCAAAAATTCTGCTGAGAGTTTAGAATATCATAATGTAAGAATATCAGAACAAAAATGAGAAGAATGTGGACACGTTTTGTGAGTTTCACAGGGGAAAATAGATCTAATGTGGAACTAGGCTGGCAGATATACATTTTTTGTTTGTTTGGGGGGAATTTGGCAGTGAATCGTGAAGCATTTTTTTTTTGTGCCCTGAAATTCTGACTGAGATTTAATTCACAAATATTAAACTGGTGGAAGAAATTTCAAAACAACATAATATTAAGGATGCAAGAAATATTTCAGAATAATATTTATGAAAGAAATCTTTGAAATAATTCTTCAATAAATACTATGAAATTTTATGAGTTTATTTTCTTTCTTTTTACATGAACAACTTGCTCTAGTAGCTGGAGAGATTTTGGAAATTTCAAAGATCAACTAACTCTAATTTTGGCAATTGCAAATTTTTTAACAAAATTTTTAACATTCCCATTCAATGTTCTTGAAAGCTTTCTACTGTAATCAGCACTTGAAAGCTAAGCTGATATATAGTTTGGCTCAATGTAGTGGCAACAAACTTTTCAGTGGCAATGGTCAAATTTAGTAAAAGTGCTTTCCAAAACAAAATAAAATGTTATTAAATATAAACTGTACTGCTAATTCAAGATATAAAATTATTAATATTATGCTATATAGTAAAATATTCCTTTGACCTATATTATTAAAAAATCTACTTACAGCATGCTGTAGCTTTGACATATTAGGTCAGTAATGACATTTTATTATGAAAACAATGTTCTCAGTAAATATTTTAAAATATATTAAAGTTAATAGTTACATTATGCTGCTGTTAAGTTTGTCATTTTATTCAATCTTCCAATGACTTCCCTAGGAAATTATTAGTACCTCAATTTACAGATGAAAGAAATTGCTAAAATAAATGTCTATTCAAGGCCAAAACATTTTTTACTGCAAATTGAAGTTCATTCATTTCACCATAAAAATGGAGAATAAAACTATTTTGTACAATAATGTTTAAGGTAGAAAGAACACAAAACCATGGACATTGTCTTAAGTGAAAAATGTTTTGATTTTTTGCACTTTTTGTAAAATAAATGTCATGTAAATGATAGAAGCTTAAAAGCAAAAGAAAAATTCATGTATTTGATGTTTTAAAAGGAAAACTATTATAAATAACATGCTGTTATGGTTATACATTGCAGATATTTCTCCAAACATTTGCTCCTGTGGGTTAGATTTTATTTTTAACCTAAAACCCATTTTTTACTAAATAAAATACTATAAAGTAAAAGAATAATATGTAAATATAAATTTGCCCAAAGTAAAAATATTAGTTTTCAACACAGATGGGTTTTAGGAGGTTTAATGCCAAACATTATGCCAGAGGGGACTTTGCAGCTAAACAAAAATGTTTCCTGTATTAACCTCACAGAATGATGAATTTCATTCCTGTCATGGTTTGATCCAGGTGTCCCCCACAAACAAATGAATGTGTTCTGATAGATCAATCCTCAGCTGATGGCAATTCGGGAATTAGAACCTCACTAGAGCTGTGTTGTTGGGGGTGGGCTTATGGGGGTTATAAACCAGCTTCCCCTTGCCAGTATTTGGCACACCTTCCTGCCGCTGTTTGCAGTGCTGTGGCAGAGGTGATGTCCACCCCTCTGCTCATGCCATTGTTTTCCCTGCCAGGATGGAGTCTCCCCTTGAATCTGTAAGCCAAATAAACCCATTCCTCCACAAGCCGCTTTTGTTTGGGTTCTCCTGCACAGCAACTAAAATGCTGACTGCAACAATTCCCAAGGTATCTATTTAAAGGGTCATCTAATTAAAGTGAAAATCATCATAAATATAATTCCTTTTATCCAAAAATAAGTATTTGCTTAATGTATGTTGTCTACACCCCTAAGCTGGAAAAAAAGGAATGTTAAGTAGATAGTGGACAAAATTCTTTATAATGTAATTTTCCAAAGCATATTAATTACAAAGTATAATTCCAACTGTTTAATTAGTGCCAACCTTACATGAAGTCACTTTTAAGTTGAACCAAATTGAGGACAAGAACGAAACCCATTCCATGTTTAGAACTGACACCTATGAAGTCTTTCACAGCTGGACAAGAAAACCTTCTGAATATCAACCGATAATTAATTTGTTCTCCTGATTTTCTTTGTCAGTATGTAAGCTTTGTAGTTTATGAAGCTGATAAGTTATTTATAAAGTAATGGATCAAGTTATTGCCTTCAAAGATGCATAAAAAGACAATAAGGGAGTTGATAGAAATGTTTAAGTATAGTTATACTTACTATGTGATTCAATGTAAAAAATATTGCAACTATACTCAGGCAACTTGCATGATTTAGAAAACAGACTGATATATTATAAGAAAAATTATCAACAAACTGAAATATTACAAGAAAACTTATAATCATGAGAAAAGATATAAAAAGAATGCTTAACACATTGTTATATGGGAAAGATCTGTGAGTCAGGAAATGATGACTTGTGTAAAGGTGACACCAAAACCTGGGGGTGGTAATCAAAAGCGTGCAAATTGGCCAAGAGATCTACTCAGTGACAAAGAACCCTTCACTGGAATTGGGATCCAGGGCAAAATCATATGGGGACGAAAATCTTAGTTTCCCAGAGGAAATTCCCACTACCAGAGAACTAAAGTAAATCTTGCCAAATTAGCAATGTTTGTCTCATTTAACCTATACTGATTTCACTCTCCAATGGAGATTCTGTTTGTATTTTACAGAAGGAAGTGAGAGAGCTGTGATCAATGCAACTCCACCAATAAGACACAGGATGATGGCCGACAACTCAGCAACAGGTAAACCACGCCTGGCCTATTTTGTCGTCTCCATATGAATCCTATGAGAAAGTGGCAAGAGAAACAAGAGAGACCTATCATCACAGCAAGTCAGAAAACACAGAACAGGTCATGAGACAGACACCAATGATATCCAGTACAACCCAAAGCAGAAGTCCAGAGACCCTTACGATCTCAACAGTAAAGCAGACTTAAAACTCACCCACCGAGTGCTGCCAATGCCCCGGCAGAGAAGCTGAGGTCAACATCAACTTTGAAATATTTAAAGTGGATACACAACTATTTTTGCCATGCAGACAATTAAGTGTGGTGTTGTGGGTGATGGTGCTGTTGGTAAAACATGTCTCCTGATATCCTACACAACGAACAAATTTCCATCTGAGTATGTACCAACTGTTTTTGACAACTATGCAGTTACAGTTATGATAGGTGGAGAGCCATATACTCTTGGACTTTTTGATACTGCAGGGCAAGAGGATTATGACAGACTACGACCTCTAAGTTATCCACAAACAGCTGTATTTCTAGTCTGTTTTTCAGTGGTCTCTCCATCATCATTTGAAAATGTGAAAGAAAAGTGGGTTCCTGAGATAACTCACCACTGTCCAAAGACTCCTTTTTTGCTTGTTGTGACCCAAATTGATCTCATAGATGATCCCTCCACTATTGAGAAACTTGCCAAGAACAAACAGAAGCCTATCACTCCAGAGACTGCTGAAAAGTTGGCCTGTGATCTGAAGGCTGTCAAGTATGTGGAGTGTACTGCTCTCACACAGAAAGGCCTAAAGAATGTGTTTGATGAAGCAATATTGGCTGCCCTGGAGCCTCCAGAATTGAAGAAGAGCCGCAGGTGTGTGCTGCTATGAACATTTCTCCAGAGCCCTTTCTGCACAGCTGGTGTTATCATCATACTAAAAGCAATGTTTAAATTAAACTAAAGATTAAAAATTAAAATTCGTTTCTGCAATAATGACAAATGCCCTGCACCTACCCATATGCACTCTGTGAGATAAGGCCCATTGTTGTCCCCCCCATAGCCTTCCCACTACTGGTTAATTTTGAATAATTGTGTATTGTCAGAAAAGTGATGAGTACTAGTTTTTGTTTTCTTGTTTCAAAAACAAACTTTTTTTTTTGTTTTGTTTTGTTTAAAAGCAAGGCATGCTTGTGATGACTCTGTAACAGACTAATAGGAAGTGTTGAAGCTGCTTCCTGATTCCATTTTAGAGAGTAATCTGGGACATTTTAGTGTTCTTTCTCCTCTCTCTCTCTCTCTCTCTCTCTCTCTCTCTCTCTCTCTCTCTCTCTCTCTCTCTCTCTCTCTCTGTGAATGTGGGGTTTGTTTTTAGTCTTTTTTTCCTATCATTAACCAGTGGATAGCCCGTAGGGGAGGAGGATGGATTAATTACACATTCCACTTCCTAGATCTAGGTTAGAAAATGTGTTCCCCACCTGGTGCTCTTAGGAAGGAGTATAGTAAATGCCTCAGTTAATAACATACTCCTTTTTGAAAGTTGCCTTTTCTCTCCACCCTTGAGTAGATCCCGTCTTTGAAGCTCACACAAGTGGGTGGAATCTGTCTCGTCCTCCTCTCTTGTAGGATGCACGCTGTCTGTGACTGTGACTTCCAAGGAGATTTGTTTGCAATTTGCTGATTTTTATTTTGGGGTGTGTGTGTGTCTGTGTGTGTGGGGTAATTTCTTAACTTCTTTCATTGAAAAGAAGTATGGCACCTTTTGAAATATACCAAATGGGTTGCTTGAATTCCTAATTTAAAAACAAATCCACCCTCCACTACCAGTCATTTTCTTATACGCTTATTATTCGCAACTCAGTGTTAGGTATTCTTAGAACCCGGCTAAAATCCTGACACAGCGAGTCCCTGTGAGGGGTGGTGCTAGAAAACAGATGCCATCCTCCCCTGCTTCATTAGGAAGCAATGGGCATGTGGGGAATAACATGGGGGACCAGTCAGGGGTATCCCTTTTTTCTGTCATTTATATGAGGAACCCTTGAGCAACTGGCTGGAGCTCTCTAGTTTAATAAAAATCATGGCAAGAATCATAATGACTCCTCATAAGTTTTAATAGGGATTTTATCAGATTATTTTGTTTGCGGTTTCCATTTTTAAAATTGTTTAGATAATCTCCACCTTCCCCAAATCCTAATTCTTATAGATTCATTAGTGTTGAACCAATGCTTTCTCATGTCTCAATTATTTGTATATGCATTCTTTTTAGATGTATTAAACAAACAAAACCCTTTACCAGCCAAAAACAAAAAACAAAAAAAACACCCACCATGACTCAAGGAACTAAGCAAAAGAGGGGGCAGAAATATTGTAAGAGCCATGGTGCGGGAGAATGTCCAAAGACATGCCCCCCTCAGCAACAACACACAAAATGGGGTGCGACCAAGCTACCTCATGAACAAATCATAACCCCCTGTCTCTATGGACTGATGCAGTAAGCCCACAGAATAGGATCCCCAGTGGGTTGGGGACAGGGAAGAGGGAAATGGGCGTACCGCCATAAAATTTGCTCATACACTGTATCTAATTAATGATAAATATTTTTTTAAAAAATAAATCTTATAAAAAGACACTTCCAAATAATCTCAATTTTTTTTTGGTTTTTTTATTTTTATTTTTCGAGGTAGGGTCTCCCTCTAGCCCAGGCTGACCTGGAATTCACTCTGTAGTCTCAGGGTGGCCTTGAACTCATGGCAATCCTCCTACCTCTGCCTCCCAAGTGCTGGGATTAAAGGCTTGCGCCACCACGCCCTGCTTTCAATTTTTAAAATTATCTTAATAAATACCATTTACTGAGCCTTCTCTCTAATCCTCATACAGAAATTATTATGCACATCTAATTTTTGTGAAAATGAGATCATTCCTTTTCTCATTGCTGTAAGTCAATACCTCACCAAGAGAAACCTAGAAAACATTTTTTGTTTGTTATATTTGCTTACAGTTACAGTGGGTAGTTCCACCAGTTAACATCATTAATCATGACTAGGAAGATATGTGAGGCTGGAGAGAGAGGCAGTAGAACTGGTTATGTTTTGTTTGCAATCAAGAAACACAGTGAACAGAAAATGGGGCTGCATTACCAAATCTCAAGACCTATGCCCTGTGGCCCTCTTCCTCCAGGAATGCTCTACCTCCTAAAGATCCCACAACCTTCCCAAACAGCACCAATAGTGGAGGGATGAAGTTTTGAAACATATGAGTCTTTGAGGGCCACTTCATATTTCAAACACATTCTGCATCGGGTCTCCATATGTTCCACAGCCATCTCATAATGTAAATTCCATTCACTAAAATTTCATGCACCTACATAGTCTTTCATAACCCCAAGCTGATGTCATCTGAGATTCAAGTCAGTCCCTAAACTTTGAGTCTGATTAAATCAAAACACACATTATATATCTCCAACATGTAAAGGCACAGAATAAACATTCCCATTCAAAAAGGGAATAATGAAGGCATACCAAGGAAATACTAGACAAAGGCAAGACCCAAAGCCATAAGAGCAAAAGAATGACAATGGGTATTATCCATAAGAATTTTTAAAATGATAAATCTACTTCTCATTACAAATCATAAGCTTATGTTGTTTGATAAAATTTTAACTTTGCAAGTTAAATATTTTTCATGTGCTATATGAACGTCATACTATCTCTGGAAAAAGTTACATTTAAATTATACTTAGATAGATGTTGCATGCACTAAAATATTGTTATCTTTATTCTGGCTTTAGAAATGTTTATTTTTCACCTATACTCATTAGTTTTAAAATATTTAAAATAAGTAGCAAACCTTATATTGTCTACAATTATTGCCATAAGTACTATGTGGCCACTTATGTTTACATCTAAATTAAAATTGAATAAAATTATGAGTTCAGTTTTTTCCCTCCATGTTTATCATATTTTACATTCTCTATAGCCAGAAATCTATCATCCCCTAATCACTGGGGTACTTTCTTAGTGCACAATAGTATGAGGTGATCCAGAGGTAGCCAGCGTTTCATTCCTGTTTTGTTTTCCTTCCCCCTTCTGTATGGTTGCTGAGGGGGAAATGTCTCTGGATATTCTCCACCACCATGGCTCTTACCAGTCCCTCTTCCACTCAGTTCCCTGAGTCATATTGGGTAAGTTTTGATTCTGCTTTGTTGTTGAGAACTTAAGTATCTCTGAATCTTAGCCCTAGGTTGTGTAGCATATCACTGGTGCCTGTCTCCATTGACCTTTCATGAGTTGTCAGACTTACTGTGGTGATTGGTCTCCCGTTTGTCTCATCAGTTCCTTGTAGATTTCATTTGGGCCGTGTGTGAAGGCTATTTGTGGTTTGTGTCCTCCCATTCTGTTCATGGCTCCTTGTACAAGGTGGTGCCCTCAGCTTCCTCAGTAGCTTACTGTATAAAAGCTACAGTTTTATGTTATCAATTCATTACTAATTTAGTTTACTCTATTAGTCCCACCTCCTTTACATTCCCTCCAACCTTTCATTCCCCCACCCTCCCATCACTCCCCTAAAATTCATTTCATTCCCTTTTACAAAATAAAGTTAAAAAACACCAGTGCCAGGGGTTGGATACTTCTCAGTGAGCTGCTGGTCATGAAGGCCCCTGAGGTCTTCAAAACAATAGAGAATATTGACAAACCTATGAGATCTCACAAGAACGAAGTAGTAAAACTCTTAATGAATACAACACATGCATTGGTAGTATGACAACGAAAAATCAAGCTGGCAGTGTCCTTACCCTCCCAGTTGTCTAGCTGGAAAGTGTTATGCAAGCTGCAGGATGAGAAAATTCATCAACAGGCATACCCAAGTCCTAAACAACCGTGTGTGCCATATAACCAGGTTTACACTTCATTCCTACAATCACTGACCTTCTTTTCAGTCTCCTATTTTCTCCATTGTTCTAACTATACAGTTTAAGAACTTAAAAATAGATATGATTAACAAAATAACAATGTTAATATTTTACTACATAAATACTGCACATCACAACCTATTATTTTGTATATTTAAAGCATTGCCAATTCAATATAAAATCTTAGAAGCTTCTTGTAGCAATTCTTGCTAAATATGGACTAAACTCAGAATTTAAGAATATAGATTATATAATTTTAACATTTATAGTTTTTTATAGTAGTAAGATAAAATATGAAAAGCTAAACATTCTTGAACATATTGATCTCAAACTAAAAGAACATACCACTTTGTCACAAATATCCATATATGTATATGTCTCTGAACTGAAATAAGAGAATTGTAAAGAATGTACTTTGCAAAAGATCCTGGGTTACATGACAAATCATGCATTCATAGGATTCTAAGTTACAAACTTTCAAAATTCGAGAATGTACAAATTTACACCTTTGCACAGCAATTACTTTATAAGGATGGGAGGTGAATTAATACAGGGTTTCAATCATTCATTGAGAAGGTCCATACTGACATCATAGAACATGGAACACAATTTGAAGAGCTTCTGATGTTTGGAATCTCCCAAGAGTGATTTACATCTACTTGCTTATGTTACTGTATTTGATATATAAATGGTATGTTGACTAGCCCTTCAAATAGCCTCCTCTAGAAAGAATATTTTACCTGTAGGGAAAATAGATGAGTTCTAAAATATTCAGTTTGGAACCTTTTATCATGGCATGATGGTGTTTGTTTATTAAACAAATGTTTACCTTTATCAAGGGTGCAGGTTTATCTGATCTGCAAGATGAATGCAAAGGAGACTTGCTCTCTTATAGTTATCCAAGTAAAGTTAACATTATTTGCATCAAATTTAATTGTAGTAGAAGTTTCTTGTAGGTATACAATGTAACCTTTATCTTACCATAACCAAAATATTCTGGATAGATTTTTAAATGAATTATCTACCTGGCATAATTTGTGATTTACAGAAAATTTAACAATACAGGGTAGATTACTTTTCATGAAAGGAAATTAACAGCAGAAAATAACTAGAAAAGAGTCAACCATGTCCAACAGAGCACAACAGCATATGCCAAATACTAAGAGGTGAGGAAGAATAGAACTACCAATACTTTTACCACCATAAAATCAACTAAGTATTATAGAAAATAGTCAACTGCTCTCAATAAACCTAGAAGAGTCATTCACTATCAGTAACTCTTTTTTTAACCAGAATTCATTAGAAAAGTAGAACCACTATTTCTCTAAAGAAATGGAATGCAGTTATGGAGATTGGGGAGTTGCAAAATCTGCATAAAGCAAACAGAATGTCCAGAAAGGCCAATGGCATTGTTCTGGTCTAAATCTTAAAGGCAGAAATATTCCCAATGTTTGAGCTCAACCCTCCCAAACCGGAAGAAATTCCCTTTTTTCTCCAAGGCTTGTTAATGTTTAACTTTCAAGAACAGATGAGATCAGGCTCAGAGTGGTATGTCCATAGACAAATTCCCTTTCACTTATGGTATGGTATGATAAGTATTTTGGGTCTATACAATCACTCAACTAAATGGATGGAATCATTTCACATTATAGAGGAGCATTTTCTTTATAAAGTCCACTGATGTAAATATTAATCTCATTTAGAACAATGTCTGTCTAAATGCCTAGGCACTCTATGTCCAAAAAAGTTGATACATGAAAATATCCACAAGCTCTATATTGTTAAATTTTCTGTAAATCACAAATTATGCCAGTGTGTGTTGCAATTACCTTTATGTTGCTAGGACAAACATCCTACCAGAAGCAATTTATGGGAAGCAAAGTTTTATTTCAAGCTGACATAATCCAGGAGGAGTTCCACCATGGCAACAGAAACTGGCTTATTTCAGCATGCATTCACAGCAGAGGGAGAAAAACCACCACCTGCCCAGCACCAAAAACCAGAGCTCAAACCTGGCTATCCACACACCTTGAAGGCCTGCACTAAAGATCCATTACCAGTGACATGCCTCCTCCAGCAGGATTCTGGAGATTTTAGCATGACAGTAGTCCAAAATCCCAGTGGTTATGAGGGACAAACAACCACATTCGAATCACTACAGTATGGTTTCTCTCTCCCTATGTGATGTCAATTGTATTAGTCTCCATAGTTGGGTAGGAGTTTGCTAGCCTCAGTAATACAGAGCATGTAAGTCAGTTTACCCTTCCAATTGAGAAGAATTTCTGTCAACATAGACTACTTTCTGCCAGGACTCCCTGGCCAGATTCTCCCTTACCACTCTTTTCCTTGCCCCATCCTCCCAGCAAATTGCAATCTTCCCTCTATTGAATTAGGGATTGAACTTTCCACAGTCAAAGCTTTCAAAGGCCAACTCAAATAAGTATCTTTTGTGCCAGAAGCACACACATTGCGTTTAACAGCATGCTTCCCAGCTAGTCACTGGCAATGGTGTGACAGGGAAGTCACTGTCTCTGGCCAAGTGACTAAGGTTCAGGTTCTCTGGCCACCCTTCAGAGAAAGTTGTTACAGAGAAGAACTTTCAGAGGATTGAGTTTGGAGAAGAGGGGAAAAATAGGATAATCTAACAGGAATTTGATTAGTTTGAAGTATGCTCATATATTATAGTCCTTATAAAGTTATTTTAAGAAAACTAATAATTCTTATTGTTCTCTAGCAGCGAATAAGAAGGGAGTAATTTCTAGATCCCTTTGATGCTTAGCCATACAAACATGAATAATTTGGTGTGTGTTTGTGTGGATTATAAATGTATCCTTAAATTTACTTGAAAATAATATGATAAATTCTCTTATATAAGTTGACAAAAATGGATGTAAATTGGTGTCGAGGACACACACACACACACACACACACACACACACACACACACACACGCACACACAAGACCTTAAACTCAATCTTATACCAATTAGTAAGCAGTTGCTTAAATGGTATTCCTCATATAAATAAAATAAAATCATTTAAAGTGCTTTCCTCAGGATTCTTTCCTTTTGTTTAAATAAAGTGCAGTGTTTATCATAGCTGACACTGATCAAAGTGGAGTATATTTTTCCTCTTCCAAATGTGTTGGCAGACTTTTCAAGTCTGATTGAAATTAATTACAAATGACATTTTTTACCTTACATGTTCAAAAGATGTCAGATTTCTTTTAAAATCATTTTTTTAATTATCCCACCTGTATACAACTTGAGAATTGAATATTGTAAATGGTCTTCACACTGTCATATGATCCTACTAATTCACCATAAGTGAATTTTGGACCCCTATATAATGTTGATTATATCAAACAAAATTGAGAATTCATCATCAGGTGAATTTCAACTTTAGAGTTTTGGATAAGATATTTTGAACTCTACCATTTTCCATTGTCAATATGGAAATACAGTCTATTAAGATATTTTCATATAAATTAACTTACATATTATAAAATAGAGGTTTATTTCAGTATTCCAGAAAACACATAAGAGAAAATTACTAAATTTGGGGAGCATTTTACTTTAAAACCTATTATCACTGCCTGCCGCCCGCGGAGGCAGTGATCACACAAATATACACACACACACCGCTTAGGGGTGGACGAAAATGCCCTTTATTGCGGGGAATGAGGCAGAATATATAGAGCTTCCTGGCCAATCAGGGGGCTAATGGTTAGTCTTATGATAAGAACCTGTGCATAATAGCCAATCAAGATCACCTCCTGAAACTTATTAAGCCAGGCCCCTCTTGACAGGCTGTCAGGTGCTGTCCTGAGATTAAGCCAGGGTGTGCCTCCAAAGGCCCCCAAAGGCTTTTGACCCCTACATATCCCCCTTTACTTTTATTAAAAAATGGCTCTGGATCATGTCTGTCGTAGGTTGTCCATAGGAAATTACACTCTTCCCCGTCATTGGAATTCTGACCTCCAAGCGTCAGAACCCTGTCTTAGATTGATATGTATTTCCATGGATCTTACCCGTCTCTGACTACTGATCCAGCATTTTCAGTCTTATATGGGGGGGACGATCGGCCACCCATAGCTGCCATGGCTTGCTTAATTAGCTGTGCTTGCAGTTGTTGGCGCATCTGAGATTGGCAAAGCATTAATGCACGTCAGACCAAGAGTTCTTATTGAAGACGCTACAGTCGGGCTATTCACTTTAGCAATAAAGATTGGGTTAGGTTATCATACTCATAAGTCCAATGACTAGTTAACATATATGATAGCTGTCTAGACATTTTTGCTGCCTGAAAAAGGTTATCATACAAAACATCAGTTATACAAAGTTCCACAATAGAACGAATATATCACAATGTTATTAACTGTCCAATCGATATTAAGTTGTTCTTGTACAATATCAACCCGTTGATTAAGAATCATAAGTCCAGTTTTAAATTGTCCATTTAATTGATTCTGGATGTTCAGAGCTTGGGCAGTCGCAGAAGAAAGAGTATTGAGAGTCTGTGCTGTAGAAACTGAAGTACCAAAAGCAACAGCAGCCATAGTAGCTGTCACAGCTGAAACAGCTATTGCAGCAATGATGACAGAAGTTCTTTTCTTACGAACTGCAATTGATGTATGAGGAGAACCTATGTCAACAGAAACTGAAATATATTGAGGTATCTGTAGTATGACTGCAGTATTGTACTTAATAGTGTTCTAAATTTGTACCATGGAGTAGGGAATATCTTAAAGAGTTAGTTCAAGCACACAAAATAAGACAATTGTTGAAATAATATCTTAGATGGAAACTCTGTGATCATCCACAACAAAGCAGTGTCCAATCCTGCCAAATTTTTGAACAGGAAATCCTGTGACAACCAATGTTGCTAGCTTAATTAAGTTATTCCAATACATTTATCTAATAGGAGAATAGAAACCACAATGACTGAAATTAAACCTTATAAGTCAAATGATAACCACCTTGTAGTATTAGCATAAACAAATAGAGCCATCTCCTTAAAACTCACAATGCTTTTAGATGTGAGAACCTCACCCTAGAAAATCAATACCAGTAAGCAATTTCCACTCCAAAAACTCAATTTGTCCTTGACAAAGAAACATAGCAAGTCTTGGTGAGTACCCCAAGAGTTCCCTTTGTGCATTTCTTAACCCACAAACAATTTTGTCACTGAACCAACAACTATAACTGGAGTGATCAGGTCCAGCATTAGCAGTGATCAGCTTATGACAGTCACTTCTTTTATAATTTTCTATGACTAGCCTTTCTGCAAAAATCCCAAAATAAATTTTCTTATTAAGAGATCAAGCAAACAGCTTTAGCAATTACTATAGAATGCCAAATGAGTATAACCATCAAAAAGTATCTCTGACCATTGAACAACTTGGTATAAGAAAGACACTTTCTAGGGGCATTCTACCCCTTCTTTTTCATTTGTAAGCAAGCAGAAAACATATAGTACTTATAGCAGACAATGTCTCTAAGCATTGACCAATAGATGAGAAAAGAAACATTATGTCTTTTTCTTTGACTCAGTTTACCTATACAATCATGGACTTCAGCAACGCAAGGAAGATATAATTCTCCTTTCCTTTACACTCGTCATAAGACCCGTTGGCCAGACGGGAATATCAGGAAGTGTTGGAAAAAAATATATATATCTGTTTCTGGGTTTTGGCAATAGGGAGCGCTCTGTCCTAAAGCCAAAAGCCAGTGGAGCACAAAAGTATATGCTGTTCCTTTTGTTAAGTCCATAAGCCCTAGTAATTGGCTTTCATAGGAAAATTGGCATCCAACACATATTTGTCTGGACACTTAGTCTCTTATAACTTATAGAATTCAGAGAAATCACAGGTATTTCTCGTATGTAACGCCTCTATAAATATAATTTTTAGGAAAACTGACAAACCATACAATATTAGCACATGAGACCAGAAGGTGTCCCCTATTTCTCCTTTCTCCTTACAAAGAGCATTTTTGAGGGTAAGATGAGCACACTCAACAATACTTTCACCTTGTGGATTGTGAGGAATGCCTGTAATTAAAGAAATCTCAAATTTAGTGAGGAATTGCTTAAAGAAAGTTGAAGAGTAAGTGGGACCATTGTCAGTTTTAATTTGTTTAGGGATTCCCCAAGTGGCAAAGGCTTGGAGACAGTGAGAAATAGCGTCTTTGACCTTTTCTCCACTGTGAGGTGATACAAAAATAACTCCTGAACACGTATCCACAGATATATGTACAAATTTAAGAGTACAAAATTCTGGAATGTAAGTAACATCCATTTGCCATATGTGATTAGGTTTTAAACCTCGAGGGTTGATTCCAAAAGATTGTACTGGATTAAGGGGGCACACTGTTGACAGGACTTTACAATAGTATGAGCAAGGTCCTTAGTAATATGAAACTGTTGGCATAAGGTGATAGAGTTAACATGGAATTTATTATGGAAGGCCTTGGCCTGTTCCTCCGCAGTGAATATAAATTCAGAGTGAGTTGCTTTATCTGCTAAATCATCACCTTAAGTAAGTGGTCTGGGCAGATCAGTTTGAGCTCTGATTTGACCAATGAAAAAAGGGTGTTTGCATTGCAATATAAGGTTCTGTAAAGTAACAAAGTAAGGGGCCACTGTAGAAATGGGCGAAATATATGGAACCATTTCTAGAATTTCCAGAGTTTACCACATATTTGCTATCTGATAATAAATTAAAAGACTGTTCTGCAAGCATTTGGAAGGCCAGCACAGCTGCAGCAAGTTCCGAGACTTGTGCAGAGTTGCTATGGATTATGGTGGTATAACTTTTGCCATCAATTGTAACGGATCCAACTCCATTTTTTGATCCATCAGTAAACACAAGAGAGCAATAATTCAAAGGTTTCTTCCTAGTGACTTTTGGAAAAATAATAGGGGTGTTCTTACAAAATTGTATCCAAGGATGCTTAGGATAATGATTATCAAAAGTAGCAGTGGACAAGGACAAGATAATAGCCCAATCTGCACAATGGTTTGCAAGCCAGGGAATCTGCTCTGGCCCATAGTGAGTAATTATTACTTTTGGAGGCATACCCAAAGTGGCTTCAGATTCTTGTATGCCTTTATAAATCAGCTGAGCTACCACAGCTGGATATGGTGACAATATCTAATGTGGAAAACTAGCTAGGTTGACACTCAGTAGAGGTCCTCCCTGCCACAATATCCCAGCAGGGCTATGGTTCTCTGGCAAGAAAATAAAGAGCAATGGTAATTCAGGATCCCTACGGACAATTTGACATGCGTCTAATCATTGTTGAACCAAGGAAAGGGCTTGTCTGGCCTCAGGTGTGAAAGTTCTTCTAGAATTCAGGTGTGTGTCACCCTTCAAAATATCAAACAATGGTTTAAATTCTCCGGTAGTTAATTTTAGGTAAGGCCTAATCCAATTCATATCTCCCAACAATTTTTGAAAATCATTTAAAGTTTGTAAGTTATCTAACCGAATGATGAGCTTTAGAGGCCTGACAGTTGTGGCTGACAACCTTGTTCCTAGGTATTGTTGGAGACTATCCACTTATAATTTTTCAGGGGCTATTGTGAGTCTCTAGCTTTTAAATTCACTAGTCATGAAGCACAATGTTTCATTTAATATTTGTTCATTGGTATGACACAGTAGAATGTCATCCATATAATAATAGATCAATAAATCTGAGTACCAGTTGCAGGTAGATCTCAAAGCTTTGTCTACATATATTTGACATATGGTGGGACTATTAGCCATTCCCTGAGGCAAAACCACCCATTCGAATCTTTGGTCAGGTTGAGAATGATTAATAGCAGACAAAGTAAAAGCAAATCTCCAATAATTATCATATGTAAAGCTATGGAAAAGAAACAATCTTTTAAGTCCACTATTATAGTGGGCCAATCCTTTGGTAATGCTGAAACAAGAGGCAAACCTCACTGAATGGGGCCCATAGGATATATTTGATTGTTAACAGCTCTGAGGTCATGAATTAAACTCCACTTTCCTGATTTCTTTTTTATAACAAATATGGGAGTATTCCATGGAGAAGTGGAGGACTTTAGATGTCCTGCATCCTGTTTTTTAACTAACTTATAAGCAGCCTCCAATTTTTTTTTTGTTAGGGGCCACTGAGGAATCCATTGAGGCTTATCATCCTTCCATTTTATTGGTATAGCAGCTGTTTCAGTGGCCCCAACTAAAAACCCAGTCCCTGATTCTTATTAAGATGGGAATTGGAAATACTTTCAGTGGTCAATCTAAGATCCATTTGGCTTAATACATATCTTCCCCATAAAGAAATCAGCAATGCACATACATAAGATTGAAACAATCCACTATGTCCTTCTTCATCTTTCCACTGCAAGGTAGTGGCACTTTGGTCAGGACTTTCAGCCATTCCTAATCCTCGAAGAGTCTGATTCGCCTTGACAACTAGCCAATCCTTAGGCCAGTCAAGAGATTTTATTACACTTTTGTCAGCCCCTGTGCCTAGGGGCCCCAAAAACTTCCTCTCTCTGATTTTCAACGTTAATAAGGGTCTTTCTCTTAATTCCAAAGTTAAATAAGCCAGTGGTTCACCTGATGATTCCATCCCCTGTTTTCTTCTACTAGAATACACGTTATGTTGGCTGGGCAAAATGAGCATTTGAGCAATTTTCTCTCCAGGAGATATAACTGTTATTCCTTTTGGGGAGGAGGCCAGTATTTTAACTTGGCCCGAGAAATCAGGGTCAATAACTCCTGGATGAATTATAAGTCCTCTTAAAGTAGCGGAGTTTTTCCTAAGATTAATCCTATACAGTTATTTGGGATAGGGCCTTGCCAATCTGAATCAATGGGCTGCACTCCCATATCAGGAGTCAGGACTAGCCTGGAAGTGGCACAAATATCTAATCTTGCTCTCCCTGATGTTGTCTTCCTCGGTCGGTCAGAGGATACCAGGCCTTTGGTACTTGTTGAACACCCTGTACATTTGTTGTGGGCCCCAGGGAGTTGGGCCCACCCTCCCATTTTTGAGGGCCTTTTATTAGGCTCTAATGGTTTATCATCCCTTGACCAATCATTTCTTTGTCTATAATGAGAGTATACTCCTGGTTTTTCTCTGCCGGGTTCTCTGTTAAAAGAGTTCAGCTCAGGACATTGCACCTTAATATGTCCTGGCTTCTGGTAATGGAAACAAATTCTTGGCAGACCTCCTCTACAGTACTTCAGATTAGCATGCAAGCCTTGTGTTATTGCTGCTGCCATAACTTGACCCGGAACAACTACGTCGTTTATGTCCCTACAAATTTTTAGGTATGTTGAAAGGTCTTTACTCTTCCATGGCCTGATAGCCTCTTTATACCATTTATTTGCTTGTTCATACGCTAGTTGTTTTACCAAAGGCATAGCTTGTTCAGCATCCCCAAAGATATGAGAGGCAGTTTGGAACAGACAATCCACAAAATCAGCATAAGGCTCATTAAGTCCCTGTAACACCTTGGACAACTGTCTTTGTAAATCACCAACCCCCAGCAAAGTTTTCCAGGCCTTAATTGCTGCAGCTGCTACTTGCATATATACTGCCGGAGGATAATTTATTTGATATTTGATCCTGAATATCTGAGTAGTTGCCCAACCCTGCTAACATGTCAATATCCCATCCTAGGTTCCCTGCAGTGGCATTACGCCTAGCTGTGTCAGTGCAATGCTGGTGGAACGCAGTTTTCCACAGTAAATACTGACCTCCCAATAAGGTGGCTCTTGCAGTATTTCCCAATCTAAAGGTGCCAGATTAGATGTTGCTAATGATTTTAACATAGAAATCATATAGGCAGCTTGAGGCCCATAAGTGCTTACTGCCTCCTTCAATTGTTTTATGAGTTTGAAGTCTAATGACTGATGATATCTATGTTGTTGGGCATCCTTGAATACAGGAAAGCAAGATGGTCCTATCCATGGGGGTTCCCTTCTGCAGGAACATTCCCCATTGTAATTATAAGGGAGTGGTGGCGCTGTTGGCTCCACTTTTCTCCCAGCCTGTGGAGTTTCCTCACAAGGGTTTCTGAACCCAACTCCTAATTCCTCTCCATATAATTCCTCCTCATTCACTCTTTCCATTTCGGGCAACCTGGATGGTGTTATGGGAGCTGTCAATACTTTTAACAGAGTCCCCATCATCTTCGACAATGCCCAAAAAGGAGCCCCCACAAGGGCCCATGAAATTTCGGAGTTCATCTCTCTACTATCCTCCTCTATTCCCTTCACTCTATCGCAGACCTCAGTCACTCTCAGTGAACCTTTCCGTCACTTCACAGCGAACCTTTCGCCTCTCTTCCCTAGGCTAAATTTTTCAAGCAGAGATGAGAGAGAGAGAGAGAAAGAGAGAGAAGAGGAGGAGAAGGAAGAGGCAGCAGAGAGAACAGGCCTTTCTCTTAATTTTTTGTCTTCTACATTTCCCTTTTCATTCCCCATTTTCGTTTGCTCCCCTTTTTCATTTGTTCCCTGTTTTCGTTCCCCATATGGGCCACCATCTATCACTGCCCACTGCCTGCGGAGTCAGTGATCACACAAATATACACACACACTGCTTAGGGGTGGACAAACGTGCCCTTTATTGCAGGGAACAAGGCAGAATATATAGAGCTTCCTGGCCAATCAGGGGCCTAATGGTTAGTCTTATGATAAGAACCTGTGCATAATAGCCAATCAAGATCACTTCCTGAAACTTATTAAGCCTCTTGGCAGGCTGTCAGGTGCCTTCCTGAGATTAAGCCAGGGTGTGCCTCCAAAGGCCCCCAAAGGCTTTCGCCCCCGACACCTATTTTGGTAAATATTGAACTAGACAGTATGCTGCTCAAGGGCAATAACCATGATTTATTTTTCTAAATCATTTCCCAGTATCTACCTTACTGCCAGTAAGAGTTTGATATGTGGTAAATCAATGAATGAACAGATAGGAGGGTGGATGGATCCAGTGATGCTTGGATGGATGGATGAATGAATTAATTAACTAATTAATTAATTAGTTAAAAATCAAAATGTCTTTGCATCAAGAGTTAAAATAGTCCACAAGCTTTACTTTATGAGTTCAAAATCACTTGACCCAAGAAAAATTCTTTTTGTAATCTATTATGTGGCCTTTTAAGATTTGAACTCGCTGGGCATGGTGGCGCACGCCTTTAATCCCAGCACTCAGGAGGCAGACATAGGAGGATCACCATAAATTCAATGCCACCCTGAGACTACATAGTGTATTCCAGGTCAGCCTGGGCTAGAGTGAGACCCTACTTCGAAAAACCAAATTAAAAAAAAAAAAGATTTGAACTCGACATTATCATCAAATCAGTAGATACATTTCAAGAAATAATACATGATTTTGACCTTTTTTATTGTAGGCACCACACCATCAGTCTGCTTCATTAACTTGTCAGCTTTCTCCTCTTCACACAGTAAGTCAAGTTCTTTGCACTGCAAGCTTTTAAAATGGATAAAGATTTCATGATAAGGTCAGAATATATCAATAGAAAAAGCAGATGAAGAGCTTTTACTTTTTTATAAGATAAAAACGATGAAAATTGATTAGTAGCTATTTCTTGAAACTTCATTTTCTCTTAACGTTTTTATGCAAGTAAGGGACAGGTTTTCTTATTATAAATACTTTGAAAATAAATCAAGCTATATTTCTGTTTTAAGACCACATAAACTAAAAGTCTTTAGAGAATTACAGACAACTGTTTTCAGGAAGTATCTTATTTATTAAACAAACAGAATGCTGCAAAGCCCTGAAATAAGCAAAGAGAAACAGCACTTCATTGCTTAAGTTGGTTATCACTGTAATCATTTTTTAAAGGTTGTTCTTTCCTTTAAACACCATGTGAGGGATTTAGAAAATTAATTTACTGAAAATCCATGATTGCTGTAATTCATGTACAAGAGAAAGAAAATTCACATTTCTTTACCCCCAATCAATTTGACATATTATTATAACAATACAAATTTAAATGTTCAAAGGAAAAATATCCAGTGTACATTATAGTTAAAAAAGCGATAGAATGACGATTCAGAATGGGTCACTTACATAAACCATTACCAGCTGGAGCAATTTTGTCCCACAGAAGAAATTAGGTTGTCACCATGTACAGTGTTTTACTCTTATTTGGTGAGGAAAAGCCAGAATTCTGATGAATAAGATAATACACAGCATGGTTCCCCACAAGAAAGAATTTATTTAGCCCAAACTTCCATTAAAGGTGAGGTTTAGAAACTCTGAGCTAGGGCTGGAGAGATGGCTCAGTGTTTAAAGCATTTGCCTGCAAAGTGGTGGGACCTAGTTCAATTCCCCAGTACCACATAAAGCCAGATGCACAAAATAACACATGTGTCTGGAGTTCATTTCCAGTAGCTGGAAGGCCGTGCCCATTCTCATTATGAAAAAAAATGAGTTAAATTCTTATTTTGGATTGGTACCTATTCCTCCTCCAAATTGAAATAGTCTTTCTTGCAGGGAAGAAGGAATTTCCGGAGATTCCAGAAGCAAAGGATATTTACAAAACTCAGGAATCTCTGAAAGTTTTGAGACACTATAGGTATGTATACAAGGTGATAAAAGCAGGGAGCTACAGGGATGTAATTCTTATGATCCTGTATCGAGAGTCTCTGAGCTCCTAGCCAATACACAAATATTCGACAATATATGCCAATGCACCAGTAAATTTGGGGTATCTCCAAATTCTTGTCTTTTGAATTTAAAGAATTAAAATTCACACACCAGAGGGTAAGGTTTAGAGACTTTGTTAGAATAAGAGAAGGGAGGAATTGCAGAGATCCATGTAGAATGGGAGTAGGGGTCCCTTTCCCACATCATCCCAACACAACTAGGTTGGGACAATGGGGGTTTACCAGAACAGGAACCTGGAGATTCAGGCATCAGGAAAGATGAACAGCAAAAGGAAGCTGTGACCACCAGCTAAGCATCTATCAATGATTTTATTGTGGTGGGCTTTAACCTCAGGTGAGCCTTAAAGATAGTTAGTTGATTGTTCTGGGCTCAGGGGCTGGCTGAGCACACCTGAATAGGTGTTAAAAGAGGATGACTGGATCTGATACTGAATTCCAATGCTGCTGAAGCAAGCACTGTGAGATGTCTTTTGGTTCCCTCTTTGTGCCCTCCCCTAACTGGCTACCTCCAAATAAATCTATCTGAGTAGTTGCCTCTCAATTTATCACAAATGCTGGCATAGGCATTTTAGTGATAAACCTCCATTTGAGTCACCCATAATCCAATATGTAATCCCTCACATATGCTCCTGGAAGTAAGCTTAATGTACTCACTGATTCACTACAGTCAGAATTGCACCTTTGTTCAGTACCCAATCTGAATATCTACTTGTATCTATCCAAGTAAAGCCATGAAAACTTTGGTAAAACATATACATAGAAGTATAGATATCTTAATGCTTATCTTCTCAAAATATTAACACAAAATATTTTGATATAGCACACAATATTTAAAAAATATGAGATCTAAGTATTTTTTCTTACTTTAACATAATTATGTTTGCCTTTGCACATCAAAATGACCTCAGTAACTTAAAAAAAGTATTATTTTTGTTGAAGTAAGAGAAAATGTTAAATTTCTCAGATTAAATTTTGAAAGTTACTGAGTAGTAAATCAGCAAAGAGGTAATACTAGTTATCCTTACATTTCTTATTTTGAAATAAGCTAACAACAAAACATTTAAGCAGCATTTTGTTTTTAAATCCCCTTTTCAAATGCATTTACCACTAAGAAAGGTCAGTCCTTGACTCTTTAATTCGAGATTAAAAAAAAACAAAACACTAAGTGGCAAATGACGGAATTCAGAAAAAGAAACTAAATATTAGAACAATAAACATTGAAATTTGACATATAAAAATCACATGTTTATGAGCTTCTTTAACTATGATTCTATGCTTTAGCACTGGCAGGAAAGAGATATTCTAGAAAGACATCTTTGTGTTTCTCCTTTTCTCCAGTCATACTGCTGACTGTTTATCTCTGGCAAAACTGTTGTGTTTAACAGACATACATGATTTGGAGTTCTAATCTGATCTAAAAAAAAAAGATTCAAGTCCTCCTTCCATTATATATCTATCAAAAACTCTGCCAGGCTAGAAACAGTTGTATCATGCAGCAAATAAAATATCTGATTCTTTCTCTATCAAAAATGAAAGACTTTAAAAAAATTTTCCTGAAAAGTTTCATTCATGTACATAATGTACTTCGGTACTTCGAACAAAATAAATCCCCTCCTTTTGCCTTTTTGTTCCCACCACTGACATTCCCCCTTAACTGAACCACTTTTTTCCCACCTTCATTTAAGACTAGTCTGTTTTAATGTCTTTCTTTTTGCCTTCCTTCATCATCCATGTCAAAATGATGACGGGCCTATTATTGTCCAGTTCTGCTGCAGGTCAGAGCAGCTACTATGAGGTCATTAATGCAATTGTCGGTTCATGTTCAGAAGATAGTATTACAAAGAACTCCTCCCCATCTTCTGGCTCCTACAACCCCCCTTCTATAATGTTGCACAAGTTATAGAGAGTAGAGATGTCTCATTTACGTCTAGCACTAAATAGCCAATTAATCTCAGGAATTTGGTGAGTTTTCAGTTTCCCCAGTAGTCACTACTGACTGAAAAATGATGTATGTTTCTTGAACCACCTTTAATCCATGGCCATAAGCATATATTTAAAAAGCAGTTTGATGGGTACAATATATCCATTTAGCCATTCAACAGCAGTAGCTCTCCCATCCACCACGTATGTTAATGTATTGGCAACCTCAGAGGTTTCACCTATCAACAACTCACTGGGAGATATTGTACCTCTGGCACAGGGATTTTCCTATAACAAATCATAACTGTTCTATTTTCTATGCTTTGTACATATTATTATATGTTTTCTTATTGAGAGTTATTATGATTGGAGAGATGAGATATCACATTGATATTTGAATTTGTCTTGTTCTGATCATCAGTGATGCAAAATCTTTTTTCCTATATCACTCAGACATTGTATGTCTTCCCTTTGATATGCATATTTATGTCTACTACCCTTTTTTAATTGGATCACATGTAGGGTTTGGGGGATAAGTTACATGAGCTTCTTATAGTTTCTAGATATTAATCATTCATCAGATACACAGTTTGAAATGTTTGTTTTTTTTTCCATTCTGTAGGTTATCTCTGTGGGGAGCCGTTAATGCCATAAAATGCATCACCATTTGTTTTTGAAGGTCTCTGCTCTTCCTCCTACTAACTAATGCTAAGTTCCCATCTTCTCTGTCAAACTTCCTCTCTTCCACCTGCAGGCTTTCCTCCTAGAGATCATGACCCCTGCTGTGACCAAGTTACCTAGCACCCAGGTTGCTAATTCCCAGTAACCACCTTCTCCCCTGTATATAAGGTGCTGTCTGCTTGTAATAAAATGAGTTTGATCGGAAATCTCAACTTGCTCCAGTCTCTCCCGTCTCTTGTTCCCACCCATTCTCACCCCTTCTCCTAGGGCCCTCGCCGTGACTGACCCGGGGGCGGGTAAGGACAATTGGCTCCCAACGTGGCGTGGCGTGGGCTAATGGCAGAAAGGATCAGGTGAAGAACGCTGAATCAAGAAAAGCCGAGGTATACATAGAAGAGAAGAAGAGAAAAGAGAAGAAGTGACCACCCACGGAGTAGCCTGCCTCATGGACAAGGTCTCGTGAGTAGTCAGTGATTGGGACGAGAAATAAGTAAGCATGAGATAAGTTGTTAGATATTTAAAAAAAGAAGCTTTAAAGACACGAGGGGTAAAGGTTTAAGTAAATATTTGTTAAAGATATTTTGATTTTATAAAGGGAATTGTCCTGTTTCCCCAACAGGGAGCTATAGATAGATTTGAATAGAAAAGAGTTGGTAATGCTTTACAGTTTTATTACTAAATATTTGTAAAAAAAAATTCCTATAACTGCTTTTCTTATTGGAACTTAGTTAATGAAATAATTAGTTTTTGCCAGGGAAATGCCACAGTTGCTGCGGCGATCACACAGTCTGAAAGACTTTTGCAAAATGATAAAGAGAAGGGAGAAATAACCCAGAACTCCCAGGATAGATGCGAAGAAAAAAGTTTGGCCCAGAATTGTTAAGATAGAGACCAATTACCAAGCGAGGATCTAGTAGAAAAATAAGTATATTTAACTTCTTGGGATAGTTAGGATGAAGAAATAATTGCAGCATCAGAAAAAAACCCAGGCTGAAAATAGCAAGGAAAGGAAAAAATTAAAACCCTGATTTATAATATTGAGACAAAAAGGAGACCTCTAATCCGGTTGTGGTGGCGCATGCCTTTAATCCCAGCACTCGGGAGGCAGGGGTAGGAGGATCACCATGAGTTCAAGGCCACCCTGAGACTACAGAGTGAATTCCAGGTCAGCCTGGGCTAGAGCAAGACCCTACCTTGAAATAACCAAAAAATAAAAAAAATAAAGGAGACCTCTAAAAAATACCCTTCCCTAGAAAATCTTAAACAAAAAGATGATGATATTTTGTTAGATTCTGCCTTTGAGAAAACTGAGGAGGAGGCTGAAAATTACCATAATCCAGACTGGCCGCCATTTAAAATTCACCCTCCTCACCATTGCCCAGAGGTTTTCCCTCCATTCCCTGACTCAGCGCCATATCTTATTTAAACCATGCCTGAGTATAAGAAAGTATTTTAGGAAAAAAATAGTCCACCTCAGAGAACAAATTCTATTAGAGAAAGAGCATTGAGAGTGATACGGGTTGCTGCTAATTAATAATTGTAAGCAACGCGGGGAGAGAGAGAGTTTTGGAATCCTCCCTTCCCCCTCCTCCTACTCCGAGTTCGTGTCCTCTAATGCCAAAGAATTGTACACAGGGACAGAATTAAATTTTAATTACACATTTATTCTAATTTAGTAGATTAGGGAAAGGGGAGTTGGATGGGGAAAT
>PVHP010017786.1:0-33823 GCA_004024765.1 Zapus hudsonius | reverse complement strand
GCAATCGTTTCATTTCTAAAAAGTGAGGCAACAAATATAAAATTACTTTATTTTTCTGAAATGGGGGCAGCATAAGAAAGAGTATTGGGTAGTGAATGACTCCAAAGTATTCTACATTACATTAAAAGTCATCATAGATATTCATATGTTTAATTTTCAATAAAAGTCATCATTTTCTTACTAGCTTAAAGTTATTTTACATATAAGCTATTAAATCATAATTATATTTAAACTCAATATATATGGGTATATATAATTTAAGCTGTGTGTTATATATAATGAAATAAATGTGTATTAGGAATGAGAGTAAACAATGACTTGCATTTTTAACATATTCCCTTTTGATTTTGAGGTTATACAGATGAAGAAATTAAGCAAAATACTGATGAGATGATTTATTTAGATAATCACATCATTTGGGTAGAAATAAAATAGAAATTTACTTGAAAGGAAGCCAATTCTCATTTTTTGTTAGATGGTGTTTCCTCTGAGAGTTCTCATCCAGGAAATACAAAGGTGCCCAGATGCAGGTAATAAGGTCAGGGTACAGAGATAACAAGCATGGAGTTTGATACACTAGACAGCAAAGAACCCAACCCTAAGTGAGGGCACAAACCTGCATTATGTTTCTGAGACTGTCATTTCTGTTTTTATGTGTTTTCACTATTAATGCAAATAATTATTTTGATCTAGGAGAGAGAGAGAGAGAGAGAGAGAGAGAGAGAGAGTGAGAGAGAGTCTGAAGAGGGAGGCACCCCTGTGTCTGAGAAAAAAGACATTATTAGGTGCTGAGGATTACTCAGATCATCAATGAGTCTAAATATAATTATATATATATGTATATTTTATATACATATATATATATATATATATATATATACAGGTTATACTATTTTATCCCCTTGCCTTTGTCCCCTCCTTCCCCTTTATTGGTGTTTACATCTTGTAGAATGCTTGGCAGAATGGAGGGTTAACATGGAACTGTTTCATTTTGTCTTAACTTTGGTGGAATTCCTTCTAACCTTTTCTTCCCCCTACCCTTCCAAACCCCTTCCACCCCTATATTCTGTCCCTTCCCTAATCTTTCAATTAAGATTATACTCTTTTATCTCATTCCTCTATCCCTCATTTCACTGAGGTTCCTCTTCAGTGGGATTAAAGGTATTCACTGTGGGGTCATGAAAGAAATACAGGAACGCCACAGGTTATCATTGCAGCTTGTTGAGGACATTTTAATGACATAATATAAATAACTATACCTCACAAATTATAAAGGAGTTATAAATTGAATCCCCAAAATGAACAAATAAAAAATGATAACAAAAGGGAACTGAAGAAAATAGGATGCAAATTTTACCAATGACAATGTTGTTTACAGTACAATTAATCAAAACTACTAAAAATTAGCAGCTCCTAGGAAGACTTCGACAGAGCTCACTGCAGGTACATAGATGAGGTCCCTGCATGCAGCCGTGAAGCAAGAGATTCCACCCTCAGCACAGAGAATTCTTTATGAGAAGCAATCACCACAATTAAAATCACACCTGTTCCATTCAGGCATTATGGACCACTCCAGGATCCTGAGCCTCCTGTTGGCACGGGGTGGTTGTTTTTAATAATTGTTCTAATTTATTGTACATTACTGTGCAGCCTTTGTTCACTTCATCTTGCCCTATCAATTTTCATCAGAACTCCACAGGATAGATGCTCTTTTCTTTGGTTTGAGATGAGGACAGCAAGGCTCACAGAAATTTACTAATTGCTCAACGCCTTTCAGCAGGGCTGGTAGAGAAAGAAATTGAACCTCAGATACTCTGATGCTAAACCCTCTGCTTTTTGCAACACCTCCTACTGCCTTTCATGTGATCACCTGCTGGCTTGTTATTCACAAATGCTTCTCCTCAGATTCTAGATTCTTCTGATGGGATCCACAAGCCTTCACTCCTTCTTTGCATAGACTCTGAACTGGAGCTTAATAAAGTTTGTGCCTGTAATGCAGGTGCTGGTGATAGGGAGATGAGATGATCTGAAAACTCTCAGGACATCTAGTCTAGGGTAATTGATAAACTTCAGGCCAATGGGAAAGTGTAAAAAAATATTAGATGCATACCAGAGGAATGACACCTAATGTTGTCCTATGATCTCTACAAGAATATACAACACAAATGCAAACAAATACATATACACATGTAACTGATCTTTCACTCTCTCTCTCTCTCTTTCTCTCTTTGAGAAAAAAGAGCTAGCTTCACTATAGTTGTGATAGTTATGTTTCCTCATAATTTGAGCAGTTTAAATGAACTTGGCATTCATCCCTAAAACCTTCATCACCCCCGCATTTGTCAGCATAGTATTTAAAGAGTAAACTGTTTCTTTTGTGAATTTGGTGTGGGAGAAGTCAAAAATGCCAGAGGCCAATGCCAGTGGAAGATACCCTGAATTTGCTCCTTTCTCTGCATCTCCAGATGACTGCTGGCATTCCCCTTCAGACAGGAGAGTGCAGGAGGAAGCCACTTTTAATCAAAGCCCATGTATATTTACAAGTAAGACAAGGTAAGCAAGAGTTGGGAAAGCAGTGGAAGGCTCGGGTGGTAACTACAGTTATAGAACATCTTCAATGCTGACAAACAGCTGTGTCAAGAGGCTTCAATAAAGAAGAAAGATTTGTGTTCCCAGAGTGATACAGATCTTAGAGTAGCCTCAGGTGATAGATGTTTTTCTGCCCAGAGTAGGACTCTTAGGTCTACTGAATAAAGATTAGAAAGCAAAGCAGATTTGAGATAGTCTCTCAAAGAAATGTGTACAATCCAAGGTATTTGAAAGCATTAACAGTAATCATATTTACCAACATAACTCAGTTAACTTACAACAAAATGAAATAAATTAACTTGAAAGCAAACAAATGATATGACCATGTTATTTCAACTGTATATACTGGGCATATGCCATAATTAGTATTTGAAGATATTTTGATAATTGGATAGAATTCTTGGTTTAGATTTGCTAACAAAAATATCTGTCCTATTTGGATGGAAGAAAGTATATTGCATATAAAGGAAAAAAATCTATATTTTCTGTAGAACTTCCCATATATTTTTGTGGTAGCTCTTACACACACACACACACACACACACACACACACACACACACACATGTGAGGCTAGTCATTTTTTCCATCACAGCCAGACTGTACATTGGAGAGATGAGCTCAATTTCCACTCATTTTCCCTCTCTGTAGAGTCTTTAAAAGGTCAAACCTCAAATTCTTGAGCTTCCTTGTCCTTATAAATAAGCTCTATGACAGTGTTAGCCAAAAATACATACATAGAAAATTACTACCTTTGTGTCTTTTTAAAGTATTTTCTGCCTGTCAGAATGTATATGTAATGACTGGATCATAGAATCCTTGGCATTTCACGAGGTGATAGTCATTTAAAAAAAAAAGAGAAGAGAGAAATGGGGGTTGGAGACTTAGTTATGTGGTAGAATAATATCATCTGCCAGTTCTTGCATTTGATCCCCATGATCAAGGATGGATAAGGGAAGGGCCAGGAACCAGAATCCTAGATGCCATCACACAAAATCTGCACCTGTTCTGCATGTCCAGGAGGCTTTAATGTTATCAAATCTCATGTCTACCAGGATAGGTGTGCACTCGATTATAAACCATCATACTAAAAAGGGTGTGCATGACCAAGATGAGAAATGGCAGTGAGCAGACTTTGACCTTCACAGACTCTACAAGATGAGCTCACTTGGCATGCACCAACACATAGACTAAGTTAACTCTATCTGTGTGGGAAAATGGGCTTTGCTCCATAACCGGCCCGGCATTTAACACAGTGTGTATGCTAAGAAGGTTCACACACTTTTATTGGATTTTGCCAAAAAGGAACAGAGCTGGAATATGCAAGGTTAGGGAAATGTCTTAGCATTTAATAGGACTTGCCAATTAAGTATGAGGGCCTATGAGGCAGAAAATCTCCAAGTTCAACTCCCAGCAGCACCCACATGAAAAGCTAGGTATGGCTACACATTTCTGTAACCCCATTCCATGAGGATCAGAGACTTCAGAAGCATAGGAGCTCGCTGACAGACAGCAAGTCTGGATTGAGAGCAAAACCCCATTTCAAGGACAGAAATATGCAGAGAAGTGGTAGGAGCGGTGTGCACAGGCACACTCATAGGGTATGGGTATCTACATACGCAGGTGCATACACCACACACCACATAAATCCCACCACACACACATGCATAAAAAATACAATGTACATTGATGTAGGGAATACACTAAAGTGGAATGAGTGACTCAAGACATGCTTTGATAAGAAATATGCCCGAATTTAGGACCAAGCTTAGGCCTGCACTAACATGAGAAGGTTGTCAATGAAGAGTGTGTGGTACCATGGTAATCTAGCATGGATATTAACCAACCTTACAGGGCCCATCTTGTACATTGCATGAACATCAGACACATGTTAACTTGAGAAAATGTGCTTGGTTGCATATATGACAACATGGGTTGTATATTAAACCCACCTTTTATCTATCTTCCTGAGGGTAAAATTCAGGAAAAATTATGCCAAAGCCTCTTATTATTTAGGGAAGGCCACATTGTCAAAATGATCTTCTGGAGCAATTTGAAAACTAAATATTCATGTGCAAGAGGCAAAAACATTTGCCTAATACATGAATGCCTGTGAGAAAGTCCTTGTGGATTACTGAAAAGAGTAGATTCTGACAGAAAATGGCCTATCATTGGTGAGCCAGGAACCAGGCTATTCATATTTGCTGTATTCAATGAATGTCATTTATTTTACTCTTACTGTTGGCACCTCAGCAGTTCCTGGGGGCGTGGAGTTACTACATAGCTCTGATGCCTAGCACGCGATCAGTCCTCCATCAAAGTTCCCCATCCGCATTGCCACAAATGAAATGCATCCCTCGGATATTTTTTGCATGGTTCATCCAAAGAAAGATTTAATAATTGTTAAAAAAGGTAAGTATTAGTTAAGTGTTTTATTTAAAATTATTAACCATGAGAAATATATCTTTTATGTGGTCTACAGTATGCCTAGTGCAAATCTTATGACTAGTATAAGGATGATTTTAGTATTCAACCAAGATGCTGACCAGACCAGGCTATGACATCCCCTCCTATGTTCTGCCACAAACTTTAACAGTTGTATAAAAAGGACCTATATTAATAATTGAACAAAGATGAGCTGAATATTTTACTCTGTTATTTTGCCAGGTAAGCAGTGATACCATATTATTTTAAAATCAATCTTCACTGTATTTTCTGATAGACTATTTACTGCTGCAAACAAGACTAATTTATTTCATGTAGGTCACTGAACAGGTATTACTAAAATGAAATTGATCCTGAATTTCTTCCATAAAACTCTACCTTCATTAATAAAAAAAAAAAAAGAATTTAAAATCAGTGTTAACAAAACCAGGGAGCCTGGAAACATTCAAATGAGTATTATTTTTCAACTGCAAAACTCTAGACTTTTATAAAAATCATTCATTTTGTATCATGGGAATAAGAAACAGGATTTTTTCAATTAAATAATTTTATATAACAAATAGTCTAACAAGCATTTTGAAACAAGAAAACATCTTTCTGCCTTCATGTATTGTTTGTTCAAGTTGCAATGAAATTTAGTGTTATTCAAGATATTTTAATATTATTTATAAGAATTTCCATTTTAATATATGATCCTGATGCAGAATTTTTTTTCATGTTCTACAGAATGAAAGTTTTCTCTGTATTTTAAATCTCAAATATGCATATCAAGATACAGGTATTAAGATTTCTGGGCTGGAGATATGGCTCAGTGGTTAAGGCACTTGCCTCCAGTGCCTAAGGCCCTCAGTTCAATTCCCCAGTACCCACATAAGCCAGACCCACAAGGTGGTGGCCCTGGTGCTCTCTCTCTCTCTCTCTCTCTGCTTTAAAATGAATAAATAAAATATTAAAAAAAATTTCATCAATGTCTCAATGCCCAGTGAAATTTCATACAAAAAATTATAGACTGTAAAAACATTCAGTATAGGCATTATGATTTTTCACCATTAAACAAATGTTTATTTAGTTATTGTTTATTTCTCCTGTCATGTTAATCCTACCATTTTCCTTTATGTGATGCTTAATGTTGGCCTAATAATAAAAAGACTTCATAACATTGTGTTGTATATGTGAGTTTTATTATTAAGATCCAAAAGTTGGACATGATATATTTTTCATTTTAGTTGTATTCATTTCTCATATTTATAAGGTATATTATCATTTTTAACATGTGTGAAGAATATCATATTCTGGTCCTGTCAGCACTGGAACACTGGAACCTTTACCTAGAATCTAGTGTAATTCCACTAGACACAGCCAGTACATCATAGGGGTGTTTTTTTTTTATGCTTTCAATTTCAATTTGAAATCTAAGGTGTTGTAATTGCGTTTTGTGATAGTCACCAAAACCTAAAAGAAGAAGTTTATGAGGCGCACTAGTTTAGACTTCATTTATTTCTCCAACTAAAATACAATTCTTTAATTGGAGATGTAGCTTGGTGGTAGAGCCCTGCATGAGGCCCTGGATTAAATCAACAGCAGAAACAAGAGACTAAGACACTTGTCCTTGCTCAAATCCTTCAATATAGTCTGACCACTGTAACATTCCCCTTGTTCTTCGTGTGTGTGTGTGTGTGTGTGTGTGTGTGTGTGTGTGTTTATGCATGCATGTGTGTGTTGAGTTTTAGACATGGTTAACATGTCTATCAAAATAGGTGTAGAAGAAGAACACAGGAGTAATAGAAGAAAACAAACCCCTATCTAGTTCCTAGTTTCGTCATTTCTAGAGCATGCCTTGTTTGGGCTCCAGTTTTCAAGGCTTAAAATGCACATAGTTGTCACTGTTAAAGGACTGTTTTGAGTTTCAAAGACTTCAGGTATTGGTCCACTGGTTCTTAATAAATGACAGCTGTGTTCAGTTTTGAGTGTTAAGCCATCTCTCGTCTCAGTTTAATTGAGATTGTTTGATTTAGATGTGGAATAGGTAGTATGATTCCCATAAATACGGTGGAGATCTAATACATATGTGTTGAAATGAATGTCCTCACACAATGATTTATGGGAAATACCCTGGGCATATCAAATAATCAGAAATAAGTTCACTGAATACCCACAAATTGGTAAAAGTAGGAAAATGATCCCAACCAACACTAAACCTTCATCCTTCCTATTTTTCTTGAGAAGACTTAAATCATTTGAGAGATACCAAATAATTTCAGCATCTGGATTCATTTTCTATAATTCATTAATGATGCTGTAAGGATCTTGCCCAACCACAAGAGTTCCTAAAGTTGTAAAAATCATTTTAACATCTCATTTTTAAAAAAAATGCACAAGTGCATATAACAAGTGCATATACTTTCATTGCCTGCCTTGCTGAAGATTCTTTTTAAACATTTTAGGAAAAAAAATATTGTCAAGCTATGACTTGGCCTCAGGATTGAAGCAAATTAGTATGTCACCATTAATTTAGAAAGAAAACACTTCAAAATATGCTGTTTGCTTTCCTACCTCAGTTTGATGTGCTAATGAAAGCAATTAAGCAATGAGATTTGCCACCAAGAAAGCAGCCCAGCCCTAGGGACACAGTGTATTTGTGGGGAAAAAAATCATTAACTATATTCCTTCATTTTCCATGAAACAGGCCACTGTGGGAACCTGCTAAGAGGCATGGAGGATATAGGGTTTTGCTTTGACCAGAAGGTGCCTGGGACTGTCTCCTTCTGTTAAAGGAAATCGAGACAAATCTGTGACCCCGATTATCTCAAGCATATCCTGCACTCTCCAGCCCTCCAGGCAGGCCACAGCTGAGCCCTGAGATAAGCAGGCAATTCAAGGCCTAAACTTACTCCAGGTGTAATAACAGACCCGGACAATAAGGTTATAGTTCCTTTGCAGCCATCACCATTCTATACATGTCTAGAGTCACGTAGAAAGCCCCCCCCCAACTTATCTATGCAAACTAGACATCCACAGGCTAATGACCCCTGCCATTCCACTCATGAGACGTCCACAGACTACCCTGCCCCTACCAACCCCTTGCTGCCTATGCCCCTACCTCTGCCTTTTCCTCTATATAAACAACTTTTATCTATACAATAAATGAGAGCTGTCCACTGCCACATTCTCCCAGGTGGCTGTGCCCATCGGCCTACCGTTATCTCAACTTGCTGTCCACCCAGCTGCGTGGATTAACCAGAGTGTTAGTGTACAATGACCCCTCAAGTAATCCACGGACCACAGGCCATATTCTCAGATATAGAATGTTCACAGAGGCAGAGAGCAGTTCAGATAGGATATCGCCATTGGCTATGTTCCTGAACATGGCTGACAAGGAGCACTTATGGTCAATGGAGTCAGGGAGAAATCGAGAAAGGAAGAATGGTTGGGAGTAAAGAAACATGGACAGGCAGGCCCTGAGGGGAATGAGAAGCCCATTTTGTCAACTTGGTCTATGTCAAGCACATTGAAGCACAGCAATTACCCACTAAGGAGTAAAGAGAATAGCTGATACTCACAACCACTGGTGACTTGTCACTGTTATTTTACATATTTTGGAGAGAGGACTTATGGCCTACCTCTGTAATTCTATCACTTTGGTGGCTGAGGCAGAAGGGCTGCCATGAGTTCAAATCCAGCCTAGCCAACAGAGTGGTTCACTATCTCAAAACAAAAAACCCAAAATAGAACTAGGGGCATAGTTAAGTTGGTAGAGTTCCTGCCTAGCATGTGCGAATCCTTGAGTTTGATCCCCAGAACCTCATAAAGTTAATGTGGCACATGCCTATAATCCCAGCCTTGGGAGCTGAAGGCAGGAGGATCAGGAACTCAAGGCCAGGCTGAACTACCTAGCAAGCTTGAAATCAGACTGGGCTTCATAAGACCCTATCTCAAAAGATAAATAAAATATAAATAAATCAAGGCTAAAAAGATGGCTCCATGAGTAATATTGCTTGTTATGCAAGGATGGGGACCTGAGTTCAATCCCCAGCACACATACAGGAGAAAAGAAAAATCAAAACCAGGTCTAGAGAGATGGCTCTGCTGTTAAATGCACTTGCTTACATATCTTGACAGCCTGGGTTCCATTTCCCAGTGTGTATGTAAAACTAGAGACACAGTGTGGTGTGTGTGTCAGGAGTTCCTTTGTAGTGGCCTCTCTCTTTCTCTCTCTCTCTCTCTGTCTCTCTCTCTGTCTCTGTGTCTGTCTGTCTCTCTCTCTCTCACACACACACATCAAATAGCATGAGAGTAGGGGTCCCAGAAGTCAGTTAGTGTGAGACAAGCACTACTTCCCCAAATTTTAACAAATTAGAAAATTTTCTCTGCTTAACCAAACGTTTAACAAGTGATAACAGATATGTGATATTTCTAATTGCCCAAATTCACACTATCCTAGTAGCATTCCTCACTGACATGAAAAAATAAGTAACTTAGAGAAACAACTTCAGGGAGGAGAGGTTTATTTTGGCTCATGGTTTTGCATGGTGAGGAAGGCACTGGGGCTGGAGTTGTTGCGAAACTGATAGCTAACCTGGCAGCCAGTGGACTCTAACCCTCTAGCTTTGCCTCTATGGCCCTCTGTCTTGCTAGTTTGTTTCAGTGTCCAAAAAAGTGTCACCTCCCCCCAAACAACACCATTAGCTGGGCACTGACTCTTCAAACCTATGTATGCTTCAGTGGGAGGCATTCACCATTCACAGAGTGACATTGAAGTAACTGAAGCTATCAAGGATTTACTCTAAGGAAGATGCATCTTTATCTCCTAAACTGGAGGAAGAACCTATGCTTACCACACTAATTATAACTGTATTTGTGAAGTGAGATTTGAGGCCAAGCAGGTAACAAAAACAAGGCAGAGGCCACCATATGGATATGTGATTATTACTGCTTTAATGCTCTGGGGACCATCCAGTATTGTTGCAGACCATGAATGTGCTCCCTGAGTTAACCGCATTTTCATTAACCTCGGCACCTTCAGCAGAGTAACTGTAGACTTTATAGCCAATGTGACTCAGATGTCAGTGTCTTCTGAGCCTCTGCAGCCACTAGCCCTGATTTTACTTTTAATTTGCAATAGACTATGTTTATGTTCCTTTGCCTTGGGATATACAGTTTCCCATACTGCTTCTTTAAACACTTAAATTTTCCTTAATTTGATTTCTACTTTAACAAAATTGTCTGTGCTTATGTAGATGCAAAGTAAACACATCCCAGCTTATCTTTCAAAATGTACACAGCTATAGCATGTGTATTTCTAGGCTTAATTTATCATATTTAAATTTTCTCCAGCAGCTAAAAATTAAGAGAGACTGTACCTCCTTCCTTCATATTTGCTTGTGAATGGACACATGGTACCAAGCACAGAGGGTGACAAAACTCTCCAAGCATACAGTGGAGGTGAAAAGAAAGATAGGTGAAATTAAATTTCTCAACTAAAATGGCATAGAAGTGTGCTTCCCCAGTTAATTAGGACCATGGAGAATGCTCCAGGTTGATCAAGGAAGTATGACATCACAAATACCTCAGTGTTTCCATCTCTCTCCTAAGCCATATTCAGCTTGTTATCATCATTCCTCAAGTCTGAGCAGAAAAGCCCTGGCCACCATAGCCACAGACCTGCCTCCGTTGCTCATGTTTAGAGTCAGGAGGAAGATAGTCTTGACTTACCTCTCTTTTGAAAATCTCTGTCCATCTGGACAATTTATTCCTCTCGGTTTATTTTACCTATCCTCTTGTTGCAGTTATGTTCTCAATGTTAGGAAAAACAAAGAAACAAACAAAAGAAATCACACAAATAGATCATAGGAGGAAAGGATGCATTTCGCTGGCCATATCTTAGAGAGGCTTTATTATGCCATAGAAAGCATGGAAGAGGAGGTAGCCAAGACATCACATTTTGTCACAGAAGATGGAAGTGTTCTAAGAGCTAGGCTATTCTATACAGAACGATCTCCCCCACCTCCTGCCCAGGGATACACCTCCTTACAGCAAGGATCTACTTCCCAAAGGCCCCACGACTTGCCCAAATCGCTAGCAGCTGGAAACCAAGTATTTAAAACACGTGATCCTCTGGGGGGACATTTCATTGAAACCACCACATCTTTCAAGTAACATTTGTCTATAGCAAGTTCTCACTAACCTCAGAATATGCTGAAAATTGAGTATACTATCTCAATTTTTCATTCTTTTTGGCCAACAGCAGTAAGAGAGACCGAAAAAAAAAATTAAGGAGAAAAAGAAACTAATTTTGTGCAAATACCACAATCTTTGACCATTGCCCATTCAAATCCAACTTGTTTATAGGCTCTCCTGAATGTGCTTAAGTACAGAGAGTAGAAAGAAGAGAGAGTGTTCATTGAGAAAGTCATGAGAGTGCTTTTCAGACAGTCTTCCCACGGTGCAGTTTTGCCCATTGAGTATCTGTGAACTAGCTATGGCACAGCCAAACAAATGAACAAATGAATCCACGGTAAATTAGAAATTCCTCTCTGCTTGAGTCATCACATATAAAGCTTCACATGGCAGGATGTTTGAAAACATGCCCGCCTACAGATGTTAGACAATCCTTTGTATCTTGCATTGTGCTAGTCATGTATAGCACAGCCAAAAGCTTTGGCATTGAAATGCCTAGACCGGTTACTTTCCCAATGCTGTAAACAAATCAACTGATGAGAAAAAGCTTGTGGAAGGAAAGGGTTCAATTTGGTTTACAGTGTAGAGGGGAAGGTTCATCAAAGCCAGGGGCAAGTGTCACACTGCGAAACAAGAAGCAGAGAATGAACAGCAAGTGGGGATGGACCTATATAAAACCTCAAGGCCTGCCCCCAGTGACCTCTTAAAGGTTCCACTACAGTCCAGAATGCAAACACCAGCTTGGATGTTAGTATTCAAACCCATGAGCTTATGCAGGGGACATTTTACATTCAAATTATCAAACCAGAGTTGGGAAAAATAAGTGTAGCCTTTGGAAGCAGAAATTTGTTTTTAATCAAAGAATGCCATGGTTTCTTTCTTTCAAAGTCAGGAATTTAGTTTCCAAAGTTTTATTGCTTCAATATGATTAGGATGGACTTATTTTTAAGCTTTCTTTGCTTTCTCTAAGATTTGAGAAGCATCTTAAAGTTGGAGAGTTATTTTCTTCTAGAGATTACTCATTGGCATTTTTACATAAGCATTCATAGACCCGTAGAATATCATCCAGGAAATAAAATCATATTTAAATCCAAGGCTTACATTTCCAGAAGAGGAGGCTGAAGTCTACAAAAATGAACTGACTTGAAATACATGCTATTTGATGTGTGAGAAGAAACCTGGGACCTGAGTCTTACTGGCTCTGACATTGATTTCATGATAGGTAGGTTGGATGATAGCCCGTGTTCTAAGATTGACTTGCTCATATTTTATCTGGAGACACTAAGTATCACATGAAACTGTTTAATGGTGAGTCACATCTGACCTGTGTCCTGTTACATGAAGCAGTCATGCATGAGAGCAGAGATTATGTCTTTCTATCTTATTTCTTGAAAAATTCTAAAATTAATCAAAACATTTGTGTACCTTAATGCAATAAACTATAGTGTGTACACATCAGAGAACTTTTGTCTTCTTTCCCAAAGAAAGAAGCTGTTCCAGTTTCACTTCTGAAAACCATGGTTGTTGAAAAAAGGAACAAGATAATATGACACTTGAGATTTTAACTCAGTCCTGCTGGTTAGAAATATAAAGCTGTTTATGCATCACCCTCTATTTTGTAGGTTTTATAATAGCTTATGCTTTTGGCTCATGCTAGATTAGTTTCTAATTCTATCATACACACATATGTGTCCTTGAATCCTTGATACAGGGTTAACCTAATTATTAAATGAAATAATGATTTTCAAAAGCTTAACTCATTGCATGATACCAGTGAATTCTCAAGAAATGATAACTACTATAGCCCTTCTTCTTGAAGATGATGTTTGAACAGCTAAAAGTAGTGTTCACATTTTAAATGTCTTCGTAAGTGGGAGAGTATGCCCATGGTGAGAATCATGTGAATGTCAGGGGGGATGATTACTTGTGAATATCTGTACTCATGGTAGGCAGGTTGACATCACTGAAGCTATGTTTAGCCCTTGTCATTATATATAATATATACACTTAAATTATTATATATGTCTACAAGTATTTATGTGCATATGACTGTGCACAGATGTTTTGTTAATAAGGGAGAATCTCGGTTTGTTCACTTTTCATTCAGATCAGCATTTAGTCAAGTTGATTCAGGGGCACGGTAAATAACAAAGATGCATATGCACTTAAAGTCAAGGTGTTCCCAGTGGAAAACTTGCAAACTGCTTTTTAAGCTAAGATTTAAAGACCATTTTAATTGATATGTTAGATGTAAAGCTTTTCATTTTTTTTAGGCAGGCTGAACACATCATTATGGCCACATAGTGAAATGTTTACAAAGATCACCCAGAGGAACCATCTAGGTCATGGGAACTATTTCTGCTTGATGATTCCTGGAGGCAACTGTAAGAAGTTAGATGATGGAAAGCCCTTTGCTCACCCATCAGTGTAGACGACTAGTAAAAGGAAGTCTCGATCAGTTTAGTGACATTTTTACACGAAATTTTCAAAACTGGATATTGCAAATGTCAGCTTTCACAAACCCTATAGACCTTTCTTTCAGCCAAGAACAAAAATTAATTGAAGTGAACAAGAACATGTGGACTAAAACAGATTGAAATATCTTCTAAGTGAAGCAAGAATCTAGATGGAAGCGTGAATAGCTGACTTCCAACATGCTTTGTATTTTACTTTTTTTAATTTAGTTTGGATTATAAAAGGTTATACTCTTTTATCTTCTTGTTACTACTCGTATTTTCCTGGGGTCCTTTCTCAGTGAGGTTATGGTACTTACTCTGTGTCATGAAAGCAACAGTCAGACCCTGTGGGGTAGCAGGAGGACATGTCTCAGTGTATTCCTACCCACTCTGTGGATCTTACACTCTTCCAGTCCCCTCTTCTGCAATGTTTCCTGAGTCATGGCAGGCCTGTTGGCAGTCTATTGAGTTCTCTGTAGCCTCTGGATTTCTGCTTTGATGGGTTTGACTGATCACTGTGTCTGTCACCATCACCCTGGAGCTGGTTGTCAGGCTACCAGTAAAAGAAGTATTGATGTTGCTGCTTCCTCTGCAATTTCTCCTGGGCCTCAGCAGATGCAGTTGAGGTGTCAGGTCTTGTGGTGGGCAGTGGGCTGTCTTCTTGTCTTATCAATGGATCTTACTTCTCCATTTTCTCTACATTCTGCAAAAGGAAACAGATTCTCCAACCAAGAGTGAGAGCAGCCTGGGCTAAAGAGGGTATGCAAAGTTACTTGAGAGACCTTTTGGTGTGCAAGACACTCTTCTCCACAGAGCAATGCGGTAATTTATTGTTTTTATATTTTGTTTTTCCTTCGGACTTTACAAGTTTCTTAAAAAAGAGATAAGGATAACTGATGACATTAGTTGGGATTAAAGGCCATCACTTGGCTTTGTGTAGGCTCTCAAGAAAACCAAGTGTCATGGTTGGATCCAGATGTCCCCCACAAACAAATGAATGTGTTCTGATTGATAGATCCTCAGCTGATGACAGTTTGGGTTTTACAACCTCTCTGGAGCTCTGTTGTCAGGGGTGGGCTTATGGGGTTATAAGCCAGCTTCCCCTTGCCAGTGTTTGGCACACCTTCCTGCCACTGTTTGAAGAGCTGAGGCGAGGTGATGTCCACCCCTCTGCTCATGCCATCATTTTCCTGCCAGGATGGAGTCTCCCCTCGAGTATGTAAGCCAAATAAACCCATTCCTCCACAAGCCACTTTTGTTTGGGTTCTTTCTGTGCAGCAAATAGCAAGCTGACTGCAACACCAGGGAAAAGCCATAACAACGTTTGTTCACTGAAAACAGATAGTTTCCTCCATAGATACTTCTAGTCTTATGCTCCATCTCTTCTCCCTCCCCTGTGACATTCACCTGATTATCTCTTAGAGGAATGAGTCAATCATATTAGTCTTCTTTGTGTCAAACTATTTCTTCTTTCCAGCCTTGCCTGTCCCATTCCCTATTCTTTTACTCACCATCCTTCAGGGAATAATGCATATATTCAAACAGTACATTCTATGATTCAAATATCGATTAAGATTTCCTGCTATTCACTTTCATAAAAGCAAGGGTTATTATTTTCTTAAAGAATTTGATAACACGTTGCTGTTTGCTTTTTTCCCCATTTAATGCTTGTCTCCTTGTCATACTGGGAATTTAAGGAAGGTAGGTACCATGCATGTTTGAGACTTTAATGTATATATTTAAGGCTCTAGTACAATGTACCAATTGGAGTTGTCATTAATATTGGTTCAATCAGACCATGAAGAACACTTTGATCTTGATTTGTAAAGGCCCAATGGTTGACACCAGGTTTGTGTGTGCTTTCTGTTACCCCTTGTGGGCTGTCAGCTCCATGACAAAAGAGAGTATTTTTATGCCTTTTGGAAACCATTTTGTTTTTCTCTACTACGAGAACATCATTATTTATTAAGTGGCATGTGATAGTTAACCTTACATGTAATCTAGAGAAGATGTCTCACCGTTACAAGTAGTTCTGGTTCTCCGTGGGATATTCAAAGCTAATGGAGATGCTTCAGGATACTGTCAAAGAGTGACAGGAGACACACTGAGTTTATGTGCTGGGTTCTAGGGCACCGCACCATGACTAGAGTTTGCAGGGTCTGGTATTGTAATGGGGTGTTGGGAGTTCAAGAAATTCCTTGAACTTCGAACTCTGAGTTCATATCTGTTATTCAACCAAAGAATTGGCAAACCAGACCGAGAAGGATAATTATTAAATTGTTTATTGAGTGAAGGGAAGTGGATACACCCACATAATCTGAGAGCCCATATGGTAGGCCTGAAAGAAAAGTGAAAAGGCATTTAGAAAAAGAGGAATATGCAGAGGGCTCCTTCCATGTGGAAAGCAGGATTGGGAGAGCCCACGTGGGAGTAGAGCTCAGAGAGTTCTCCCCTCATCTCAGTTCTGTCAGGCTGAGATGACACGAGACTTATCTGGACCTGGAAGTTCAGGAGAGATGATCAGGCAGCCAAGAGAGGCCTGGTCCCAGATAAAGGGCTATTTATAGCCTTATTGTGGTGGGCTTCACCTTCAGGCACAGTAATCCAGAGTGAAGGCTGATTGGTCTGGGCTAGGGGCCGGCTCAAGTAAAGGACAGTGATGACATCAAGTTTTGAGGCTGAGCTTAGCCAACCACGATGTTAGGATCAGATTTAAATTCTAGGAAAGGGGACCTCTGTCCCAGGGAGGGGCATGAGTTGTTCATGGAAAACCAGGTTCAGGGAACCCCTTTAGTCAAGAGATAAGTCAGATCATTCTTTGATCTCTAGCAAAGTGAAGATTTCATGGGTAGACTTAAGGACATTACTGCCTTTACTTTTGGGGGGCCCAGTCACCATAACTGCCTCAGTATAGAGTGTTAAAAACTGTTCAGGGCTGATCACAGGGACTGGTGGCAAGAAAATGCATAGTGAAGACACAAAACAACAGGCATTGATTCAGCAGATGATTATTCATGATTAACATTATGAAACTGAAAAAATATGGAGTCATTTGGGTAAGGAATGAATATCACAAAATTGGTAAGGGAGAAATGAAGACAAAAAAAAAAGTAGAATCAAGATAACCACTGGTCTCTATTTTCCCCTGAACCTCTTGTGATGGTCACATCACTAAGTCTTTCTCCTGCTCCTAACATTTTATGCCAAGGTGGTTTCTACCTATAGATTCTCTGGACTCAGCTCTGCTCTCACTGCACCCACTCCTGCCTATCTCAGGAGTTCCCCTTCAATCCAGACAGAGAAGCTGATGCTAACAATAGGCACTCTGAGTTCTAAGGAGAAATTTCTTCTCTCAAAAATATATTAAACAGGGGTGGATAGATTGCTCAGTGCTTAAGGCACTTGTCTACAAAGCCTCACTACCCATATATATACTTACAAACACATTTTCAGATTTTACTTCTCAAAAGTGTTCTTTCTCAAAGAGATGCTGCACCTAGCTTTCACTGTTTTAGGAATGAGAATAAAATTAACACATATAAGCATTGAAATGGTAGAACCACACAGATTAAAAAGGAAAAAATATAGCTACTACTTGGATATCATACTGAGCTGATCACAGATCCCAACTTTCTGAAGGGTGCTGCTAGCTCCAACTTGAGGCAATACTGAAGAGACCAGTACTTTCTCTAGTAAATAAGTGGGTGTTCTCTGTGCAGAGCAGGCCAAGGCATCTTAACTAGTACTTGAGGCTTTTGGTTGTCAAAGAACTAACATGATATCAGTTCCTCACCTGTCCTGAGCAATAGGGAATGATCTCCATCTGCCTTACCACAACGCTGATGTGCTACTGTGAGACCACTTTCCATGTTAGCTGTGGTTCTGGATGTGCAACCTGATGAAAAAAAAAGATCCGCAAGAAGAGTGAATGAGCAGTTTGGTCAAAACATTCTGATCATGTCCCTTCTGCATCATTTCCAATAAAATCTAGAACTGATAGCTTCCAAAAGGGAGATTGAACAAATTGTTTTATGGAGGACAAATGAATAGGTGTAAGAGTACATTAGTGAACAGAAAATTTTCCACTTTGGTCCCCAACTTAATTACTAAAAGCTTCAATATCCATTTCCAGGAAGAAATATTTTGGAATTAAATTTTGGATTATGCTTTGCTGAGATGTAGTGATCATATGTGCAAACTTCTGTAACATATGATGCCCATGGGTTTTGATCCAGATACTTTTAATATCCTTTCCAATAGTGAGTGATTTAATCATGTAAAAAAATCAAGTTCAATCTCAAGTCTTGGGATTCTATAAATATGTGTGGAAGAAGGAAACACTGAGATAACTTGGCCTTAGAGGTTTTTTTTTTCTTTCTATCAATGGTCAAGTTGTATAATTTTTTGAGTTTAAAAACTTTGTGTAGAAACAATAGCTACCTTTGTAGGCTTTCATTGCAACTGTTAGCTGAGCTTGAAATAATAATGTTTTCTTCAATCTGTAACCTTCAAAGACTCAGGAACTGGCAT
The DNA here is from genome assembly GCA_004024765.1 of Zapus hudsonius. Taxonomy (NCBI): domain Eukaryota; kingdom Metazoa; phylum Chordata; class Mammalia; order Rodentia; family Dipodidae; genus Zapus; species Zapus hudsonius. The sequence goes on along the minus strand of PVHP010017786.1, from coordinate 15,628 downwards.
CTAAAGGAATCCACATATCCCTTCACATCCCTGAAATCTACTGCCAACCAGGCAGCTCTCTCACTTTTCTTCAGGACTTCCCATCTGTACTGTTACCCTTATTCATGCAACAACCCCACTGAGCCGAGATCAAGATGATCTCCTGAGCTCACCCATAAGTTGAGCTACAGATGCAAAAATATCGATCATACAAAGATGGAGAGAGCCCAGAAGCACTTACAGTCTACCTTTCTGGAGAGATCGGGTGCAATCAGCATTCTCTTTGCTCATCACCAGATGAAGATAAAGTGTCCTCACTGAAGAGGTCCTTGTGGACGCAGAAGTGATCGTGGTTGTTTTTTTCTCTGGAAGACTCCGAAATCAGTGTTGTCTCTTCGCCATCATAAGGATCACTTCCATGATTATATGTAACACATGTGTTTATATAAGCTTTCAACTGTAAAAGTCATGAGCTGTGATGTAAGTCATATTGTTCCCAAAACCATTCTGACACTTTAAATGAAGAAAATTTCCTCAAGTTCAGGACACTCACAATGCAGTGGCCCATGGGAGACCATACCTTCTTCACAGACCTCTAAATTGTCAGGAAAGCTTTAACCTCCTTTTCTCCATTATGGTGATTATTTTTTTTTTTGCCTTAGTGGGCTTCCACCCATGCCTATTTTCTTTTCTTGGACTGTGATGCACACAAAATCTCTGCCTTTTAATATTTTTCACTATCAGTTTCTTAACCACACACTTCATTCACTTCTTTATTTTCTCAGAAGATCTAAGAGTCATGAAAAGTGCACTAATCAAATGGTAAGCCATTTGGTAATTAACCTGTTAGCCTTTATTATACATCTTTGCTCCTGAAAGTGTCTTTAAGACTTCACTACTAAGAATCGAGGCCCAATCTTTTCTATTCTACAACCTTTTCCATTGGGTGACTTTTCTAATTTAAGTTGTGGTCTAGACTCAGCAGAAAGTACTTTGGAATGAGAGTATAGCCACCATGTTTTGTTAATTCTCTGAAACTGCATGGACCCCAGTCACGTGTGTGAGTGCACGCACATGTGCACACAAGAGGTTGTATACGAGATGGACATCGCGACCAAAATAGGTTCCAGACATTCAAATACACCTACATACAAATTACATTCCGTACATTGACTCATTGACTTTTATTTTTTTAAGGCATCAAAGTCTGTCATCAGACGAAAAAGGTCACATTCCTTCAATCACCTGTGATCTTTCTGAAATTTGTTTGCATGGTCCCCACCTCAGCACAACATGAATATAAAAAAAAAGAATTTGAAATTGGAATTATCTAAAACATGCACATCATTGGAGCAGGACACTGTTTCATTCTTTATCATGTAGCAGCATGTTGGACAAGCATGCTGCTTTATATAAACTGCATTTGGGTTTGAGATAAGACCCACCATTTAAGTTTAATTCTGGCTCAAGCAGGAGAGCCTCAGGGGGTCTGAAATCTCCCCAATTTGAAGGTCTTGGTCCCATGTAAACATCTGGGCATGGCCTCAAGTATCTGCAACCCCTGTCCTGCAAAGGGGAGCAGAAAGCAGGGACTCCTCAGGTTTGTTAACAACAGAAAGCCCCAGTAGCACTAAGAGACTGGCTCAGAATGAGAATGGGCAGAAACACCATGGAGGCAAATGATGAATGTTCTGCTCCAACCACCAAGGGGGAGCCCATGGGGTCCTATAAGGGCACATGCACCTGCAAATAACAAACATACACATAGATTAAAAGAAACCCACTTCAGCTACCTAAACCCACAGCCCTGAAAAAGCTGCACATAATGCATATGTAATACATGTTTTCTCTTGACCAGTGTGTGGTATTTTATTACATATTAATAAGGGAATGGAAAACCATATGAATATGTAGCAATGCATCCATCTTATAAAATAAAAATAATTCTGGTACCTACTCTGCCACAGTCATTTTCCTAAACCATTACAGAGATTACCACATTTCATTTCTCATTCCAATGACTTAAATGCTCTTATTATGCTCATGTTTTGGAGGAGGAACAAAACATGAAGAAAAACAAAGAAAGCATGCATTTCAGGCAATCAAATGAAAGTGCCTGAAACACATTTTAATTTAGAGCTATATGAATCTTGAGCTTATTTATAACATTTTTAAAATGCAGTTGTGTAATTGGGGGGTGGTGGCTTCATTGACTGGCCATGTGTGAGTGGTCCTATCATTAAAATCCTAACAGTGAATTGTGAATGAGGTTAATAGATGAACTATAAGTTCAAACAAAGCAAAGAAATACTTCTAATACGTGTCAATGTTGGAAATTCATAGATCAGATGAAATCCCCAATCGAACTTAAAGACATACTCAGTGTTCAATCCTTACATGTTTTTTTTTAATTTTACATCCAATTTGTAGGAAGAACCTCATTCCCAGCCCTACCACCAACTATCCTACTTTTAAAATACAAATATACATTCATTCACTTCAGAATAAACATTGTGCTCCTAAATCAATGTGTGTTGCTTTCACAATTTTAAATGGATCATGAAAAGCTTGGGTTTGATATTTCACTGAGTCTATTGTCTTTAGTGGTAGAAAGTATACAATGGATTCTGCTACTATACTTCATATCAGATGTAGTACCCATTAGTAGGGAACACACATAAATTTCATAGCATGGGTCTGTTCGATAGTGTCTCAGGCCCTAGTAAAAGCATATCTAGGAACTAGCAGGTTATGCTCTGCTGTGATCCACTCTCATATCCCAAAGACGACTCTTTGGGTCCTACTTTTCTGCTAAACTTGGTCAGGTGAATATTCTGCCCTTTTCTGGTTCTCTTGGGCAGATGCTTTGTGCGTGAGTCTGGGTTTTCTATGGAATAAAAATTACTCAGGGCTTCATTAATGGGATAATGTATTTATTTATTATGACAATAAACACAGCTGCAAAATGGACCATAAAGAAATAGAAGACTTGCAGATTCCTGTGCCCAATATGTCAACGGTAATTGAGAAATAAATTAAAAGATCCATCTGTTTCCCATCATCTACTTCTTTATGTTGTCAGTATCCATGGTTTTTTAAACCAGTCAGAATTATTTATACTAATTACTCATAAAAAATCCATGTAGAAACTGAATGACTTTGTAATGCAATTTTGTCAACCCTGACGGAATGCCCTTCTTCCCCACACACTCAGATCTAATGACTGCTATGAACTCTTTCTCCTCGTTAATAGCGTTCACTTCATCATGCCAATACTATTGAGTTTTCGCTTTATTAGTGTCTTATGGCCATGACTAAAATAATCCATCATAGAATAGGAGTTACTGTAATCTAGTTTAATGCCCTGATCCTCTTTGCCAAGGGACGCAAAACAAGCAAGGAATAAACACAAAGTAAGAAAGCGAACTGAGCATCTGTTTCAGACACTTTACAAGAGTCCACCTGCCTACTAATCATATTCAGAGGTAAGGGTAAAAATAGCCAACCAGACTGGAACTAATTAAATAGATTTCTACTATTTTTTTTTGCATTGTTATTACCCCACAGAGAAACCGCATGTCAGTGCTAAAGAAAATGACAATTCCCTGTTTTCTCAAAAACTTTCTTGTTCATGCTTCCTTGCTCTGGAACTTCTGTTTGTTTTCCTACTCTCCAGAGACATCCTTGAGACACTGATATTAAATATATCATCTGGTGCGGTAGAAGAGGGAATGCAGCTCGCTGTTAGAAAGCATTTACAGTCATCATTTTCTTAATTTATTTTACTGACAAATGAAATCCATGCTGAATGTCAGCAGAAAAAAGAACTCTAGAAAAGTCAAAAGGAAATGAAATAGAAGTTTATGAATTCATCAAGAAAATATAACTTGCCACAATTTTGCTGTTTATTCTTCCAGCATTTATTAGTGCATATAGAGAGATTATTTTTATGAGGTTTGATAACATGTGATTGTTTCAGAACTCAGTTTTGTCAGTTAGAGGGATAGTGAGTCTGTCCTCAATAGATATAGATGTACATCGTCATTAAATGTTTGTCTAGATATTACTGATGCTGACAGCTTCCCACTGCTGAATACTTCAGCTATGTGAATGTCACATCAGGCTTGGCTCTGCTGTTTCCTACAGGACTGTTAACCACTAAGCCTTCGCTCCATCCCTCTGTTTCTGATCCCACTCCTAAAGGCTAGTGTGTTGACATGTGTTGTACTTCCTTTCCAAATGAGGATGTGTTTGACTGATGTTTTATATACTCTGGTAATCACAAACAAGAATTCTTTCACCTACCCTAACAAGTAACCTTTAAAGGGGGGAAATATAAAAGGCATATCGATGAAGGTTTGGGGGAGGTCAATTATTTTTTCCACACTGTATTTTCTGTTGGTGCACAAGCCAGCTGCCCTCTTGAAAAGGGTTTGGGGATTTCTGTTTTCAATAGGAGGTGGCTGAATGAATGAGGGATGCATGAAGCTAGAGTACAATTTCCTGTGAGCACTGTATAGCTTCCATCCTGTAGATGACTTCAAACGGTGTGAACTTCAATATAAGTCTTTTGTGTTCTCTGTAATGAGTTAGCTTTATACAGGGGGGGAGCCTCATAGAGAGTTGTTTCACTTCTGAAGACACAAAGACAGAAAGTTCCATTTTTCAGACATCTGTTTTTTTTTTCCTCCTCCTCAAATTCCTCTGTCTATTGCCCCACTTCCTGCCTTTCTCCATCTCAAGATTTTCCTCACCAAGATACTAAAACTGTTAGATTTCTTTCCACAATGATTAATGGCATGTCCAGAGGGTCAATACCTGCAAATGGGGTGGTTCTGATTAAAATACAAACTTTAAAAGTATAGCATTAAAAGTGACTTTAAACCCTGAGACTACATAGTAAATTCCAGGCCTGCCTGAGCTTGAGGGAAACCCTACTTCGAAAAACAAAACAAAAACAAAAACAAACAAACAAAAAAACTGTATTGGAAAGACGACATGATAAAAAGAGCTCCAGCAGACTACTGATGAATGAGGGAAGGACTGGAGGAAATTTATTATTGGAGTCTGGATAAAAAATAAATGTTTTTAATGCAGTATCTGGGAAGCAAGAATAAATGATACCACAATTATATATGATCAATTCTAGTAAAATATATGTATACTTAATATCATATATATATATATTTTCAAACTCAGACCTCAGGAAAAACTTAATATAAATGATTCAAGATTGTTAGATTTAAAAAATGAACGTTTTTCATATACAAACCCATTCTCAAAGCAAATGTCTCTCACAATTAGTCTGTAGGATAGATTTTAAGTGTTTAACTTTTGACACTAAATCTCTTTGATAAGTTTTAAAAGATCTTAATGTCACACTTCATAGGTCCTTTAATCTAGACATAGTGACTTCTAAGGATTTGAAGGGTGCTTCCCACAACATCCTCAAATGAAGGAAAGAGGGTCCTCTGGCTTAAAGATATGACTGTCCCCTAATGAATTTCATCACACAATATTAAGCCAATCCCCTACAGATTTTCAGGTAATTATAGTCAGTGGAGGTTTTTAAAAGAATAAAAGAAATACAGCTAAGGTTCAGGAAGGTGGATCTAAAATCCACTCCAGTACTATATAGGGATTCAAGGGATTGGGCATGTGTCTAAGGAGATTTTCTAATTTTTATGGACCAATTTATATTTCAGCTCTTATTCCTTGCATATCTCTAAATTTTGGAGCTTTTCCCACCATGAAGGCTTAGTTGTGTTGGTTAGTACTATGTCTAAAGAGCTATTTTCTGCAGCTTTTTAAATTCCAAACTGTGTCTCTGTCTCAGATCCAATCTTTCTAGGTTCAGGACTCAGAAAATCTTTGAAATTATATGAATATGAGATGCAAATGGGAAGGAGAATTACAGCCTTCTCTTGAGTCATGAAGAGAACATAAACGTATCCATGTAGCATGTTCTCAAGATATGGTAGCTACTTAGAGAATATTAACATGAATAAGGGAATGAAAACAGTACACTGAACATTTTACAATATAGCTAACATTTAAGATGCCCAGATCCAATTTAAGAACCAGTGTGAATATTTCTGTGATGGATAAATAATAATAATCAACTGAATTTCTTTGCTGTCTTCATTTCATTGAAAGGATTACAGAAAGTCTACCTACTTCTAGGAAGTTGAGTTTGAGCAGCTTACTAAATCAGACTCTACAGTAAAAGTTGAGAGAACAAGCAGTTTCTGCTATTCACATAAACATAAATTTTTTCTGATCTTCGCTCTACTTAACACAGAGGAGATCTGTGTAGCCTTCTGAGGAAGGTTGCTGGAATTTATGTGACACTGGCTGGTAATTTTTAATAAAGCAAGCTGAATGCTGTCAATAGAACTATTAGCTCTGTGTAAGTATGACCCAATAATAACTTTCAAAATAGGCTTCTTGGGTTAAATAACTCGAATAAATGCATAAGCTAGACTTACTAAAAAGTTTCTATGAACACAGATGGTTTTCAAAAATGGAGTTTTGTTGTAAGGGATTTAATTTATAGAGAAGCTGGAAAACTGTTGGAAATCTTTTCGTAATACCTATGAATACCCTAAGGAATTGGTATATTGAATGAATAGTTACAAGAACTCTGCTGATAAGTCTGTAGTAACTCAGAAATGCAACTAATTCACTAGTACTTGGTGTTATAGTCAACCTTCCCAATGCTACACAAGGAACCCAACCAAAAACATCTCGAGGAGGACATGGAGTTTTACTTTGGATTACAGAATGGTAGGGAAGCTCCATGATGGCAGGAAAAACAGATGCATGAGCAGAGGGTGGACATCACCTCCACAACAGCACTACAAACAGCAATAGGAAGGTGTGCCAAACACTGGCAAGGGGAAGTTGGCTTACAACCTCCATTAGCCCGCCTTCAACAATACAGCTCCAACAAGGTTCCAATTCCAAAACTGCCATCAGCTGAGTATCAAGCATTCAGAACTCATTAATTTATGGGGGACACCTGAATCAAACCACTACACTAGGTTATGTTTTTTCACTTCAGTTGGGTTGCTCCTTTAAATAATACATGTCTTGATTCAATCAGTGCATATTGAGCACATGTATTAAATATCATACTATATCCTATATGTGTAATTTTTACATGTTAATAGAAATTCAAATCTAGTGTAAAAGATAATATTTGCTTCCTCATTCTACTGCCTTAGTTATTATAGAAGCAATCTGTTTTGGAGGTGGGAAAGGTTACCATTTTAATTCAAAGTGAGAAAGTAAATCAAGTTCCTGGTCCAAAGTACCCAACCTATGTTCTTGGAGAAGCCAGGTTAGAAGTTAGACTTCTAGACTCTGACCAAGTACAAGATGATGGGGTGGTTCATTCCCAAGGTGTTTGAAGTAGGCCATTTGCATTTGATTTCAAACACTGTGGTCTTATACATAGATTTCACTCTGTGTATACTTTAGGAAATTCATTTGTTAACTGAGGTCAAAAATAACAGAATTTTGATCATAAAGGCATTGTGTGAAATAATTTCACTATAATTTTTAAAAGAATGTCCAATGTTTGCTTTATATTATGCGCATTTTCATTATTATTTTATTATCAAATATCATGCTTTTCCATTGCATAAGATATTATAATCCTATGGTTGTTTGTCCCTTGTACATCAAGGAGGATATCCAGCTGACTGGGGATGGGGAAGGGGGGCAACAGGAAATTGGGATTAACAACTCATGGTTGGCCCACTAAACAATGTAACTCATTATGAACAATAAAGAAAAAAAGATATAATCCTTCCTTTCTTTCTTTAAAAATATTTTATTTATGTAATAGAGAGAGATATATAGAATGGATGCTACAAAGTTTCCAGCCTTTGAAAATGATTTCCAAACACATGTGCCAGTTTATGTATCCTACTTTACCTGGGGCACAAAAAATTAAACATGCTCACTACACTTTGCATGCAGGCACCTTTAATTGCTAAGCCATCACCTCAAACTTTATTTTGTTTCTTCTTTAATTTTTTTTCTTTCTTTCTTTCCTTCCTTCCTCTTGTTATACTAGCGATCATAATTAGGGCCATTCAGATGATAGACAAGTACTCCACCACTGAGCTACAGTCATCTTGTTATTATCTTTCTTTTGAGATGGGATTTCATTGTTACCTGGTATGATCCTGAACTTACTCTGTAACCCAGGCAGGTCTTGACCCTACTGGCTCAGTCACCTGAAGGCTGGGATTAAAGCCCTCTTTGAACACACCCATTTGCATTATATTTCTTGAATCATTTTACTTTTTCAATTTATATTTTCTCCTTTTATGAAGATTGCTTTTCTTTTATCACTCTGAGGTTCTTTCACTCAATCACCTGTAAGGGGGAGTTAACATCGAAGTTTAGCTTGGCAGACTGGAAGACACTGCTTACAAGCAAATCATCACAACTCTATACATTTCAAGCTCTGTACCTTGTAAATGAATTTGAGGTTTAAAAAGTTCACAAAAAAAGGATAACAAGGTTTTTCATGTTAAATGTGATGCTACCCATGAGTGTCTCACAAATAGGGAGAGCTTATTTGGGCATGTCAGGTCAGCTCTTTTTTTTTAAGTACCCCTTTCAAGGCTGCAGCTCTTCAATTGTTGTCTTAGAATTAATTCTGCATCATTTTAATCAAGGCTCTGCTTTAAATTTTTGCCCTTCAAATTATGTAGCTGTGTCCAATAGCTCACTGCCTATCATGCAGTAGGTGTTCTGTAAATATTAGCCCAAGTTACAAGTTACATAATTAGCAAGTGCTAATTAGTCTTTGGCAACATAGGCAAGCCTTTGAATGTTCATTATACCATCCTCTTTATAAGATTTAAGATCTCCATAAAAGCTTTCATAATTTATTACAATTTTAATGATTTTTAGTGATTTAATCATCCTTCCAATTAGGAGGAGTAATTATAGGAACCTTTCCTATGATCGTGAAATTTGACTTTTATTAATGACCTACTAAACTTTCTGGGCCTAAATTGAGGAATCCATGACACTCTGACATAAACCAGTCCTCTTGTGCAAGGGTATAACACTTTCTCTTGGTGTAAGGATGATCACAATTGGTTGGGAAAGTGACTGCAATATCACAGAGTAAACATTCTCATACTAAACAGAATGGGGGTAAAATAAGGAAATGTTAGAGCAGCTCCATGGTAGCTGTGGTAGTTGGAATAGAAATTCCCCAACAGAATCAAAGGTTTATTATAATTGTGAATTGTATTCAGCCTCTGCCTGGAGGAGGTGTCACTTTGGCCTGGCCTCCTGGGGTCTGGCCCTGAGGTATTTCTAAATTGGATGCAAAATTCTAGGGATACATATGCAAAGAGTAGCTGGAGCTCAAGTCTGGCAGTCCAGCTGTTTTGTGAGTTACAGTGTGCCACAGAGTGTGCTTGCTTGCTTTTGGAGGATGTAGACCTCTGTCTCTCTGCTTGGATCTGTTAAAGGGGGCCAGCCTTTTCCTTCATTTTTGAAACTTCCACTGGACTTGTTATTTCAATAAATACTTTCCTCCCCAACTTGTGCCTGGTTTGGAGATTCATCCCAGTGGTGTGTGGCTGACTATGACAGTAGCTATCTTGGACAAGAGATGAGATGAAATCAACTAGGCTTACAAAGGCTTGTCTAATTCTACCCCTCCATCTGGGGTGCCAGTGGGCTTGCAGCTCCAGACTACAGTTCATCCTGGCAGGGAAGCCATGGTGCCAGGAGCTTGAGGCCGCTGGTCACATTCAGTTCACAGTGAAGAATCAGAAAGCATGAATCCTGCTGTTTACTCAGCTCTCTTTTATTTAGTCCTGAGACCCAGCCCATGGAATGGTACAGCCCACATGTAAGGTTGGTCTTTCAACCTTAGTTAACGTAATCAAGATCATCCCTCATAGACAAGCACAGAATTTAACCTAATCTACATAATCCCTTATGGAGGGGTCTAAATCCTTTTAAATTGACAATATAAACCATAATAAACACCTACCTCAGCATTTCTCATAGTAAACTATAGAAGGGTCTTCCCACTTAACATAGAAACAAAGAAAGTTCCTTTCAAATAAACGTTGCTTGTAGTTATTTGAGATTTTCCTGTGTACATGAATATGTGCAAGATTGTCCAATGTGTCACACCAACTTAAGTTGGTTTAGTGCACAGTAAAATATTATGTAATTAAAATTGATAGTAAGTGTGAGGAGTTAACAGAAGCAGAAAAATATTGTTAAATACTGCTAAAAATATTCTCTTCCATCACTGAAATGAGAACACTGGAAAAAATATTCATGAAAGTCCCCATCTTACAACAATCAAAGGAGTCTTCATTCAAGGCAGCTTAGAGAGCTCATAACCATGATGGAGTGGGAAACAATATTACAGCACCCATGGAAGTAGTAGAGTAGTCTTATTAAGTCTCTCCCATCCTGCCAAAATGTTTCATACAAAAGAAATACTGTGTGTTTAACTTTTCCTGGATAGACTCCATTCTTACAGCTTGTCTTATGTGACATGTCTTGTTTGTTCTGACACAGACAACAGCACAAAGCCCTATTCACAATGTGTTTGTTGAAAACATGTGGCAATGCTTTAACATTATAGTTACCTGAATTGGGTGAATGGATTGGGTGAAACAGAAAGCTAGATAATAAACTTCCAATAAAATGTAGGAGGTGAAAAGACTGATAATTGTGCTCAGACTGACCTTAAAACTGGACCTTTAAAAAGAAGTTCAGACTATTTGGAGATGCAAATGACTTATAGATGTTAAATATGCCATTCCAAGCAGAGGGTCTCTGGGGGTAGGAGTGAAGGAGGGAGCTTCTAGACCTTTAAGAAACTCTTGTCAGCACAAATCTTACATACCAGAGACTTTAAATGGCTATATGTGACTCCAAAGAACTAGCTTAGAATATTTACTAAACAACAAAGCCTTGGAAAGAAATCTGATGTCATAGTTGTAAAAGAAATATTCTGGAACATGCAAATAAACAAAGATATGGAATAAGCATAATTTCATTTATAACAGTCTAAAATATGATTGAAAAATCCAATAAAAAGTATAAATGAGTCATCAAGTATAAAAGTCCTCAGAAAGAGTAACAGCCAACTACAGATAAACTACACAAAGCAGATGCAGAAGGATGATTCAGTCAAAGTGCTGATAACCCCAAATTATCAAGCAATAATTCTATATCTAGAAAAACACATGTCTCTGAATAATGATATCAAGGTGACTTAAGGAATTTATCACTAGAAAAAATGCTTAAAAATATATAAAGTTTGGGAATATGGCTCAGTGGGTAATAATAACTGCTACAAACATGAGAATCTACATGGGATCACATGAGTTGATTTGCCAGCACCCAGACATCTGGGTACATCTGGGCACGACCACTAATGTTTTTCATCTCTCTTCAGCAGAGAACAGAGAGCAGAGAATGACTGGGACCTGCAAAAAAACACACATCTACTTTCAGAGAGAGTGCATCTCAAAAGAATTATGTGGATGAGTAACAGAGGTAAGACAACATTCTGGCCTCCACATGTAAAGGAACATTCATCTGAACATATATGTGCACCTCTCTCTCTCTCTCTCTCTCTCTCTCTCTCTCTCTCTCTGTCAGTCTCTCTCTCTCTTCCTCTCTCTCTTTCAACTATGCATGCAAAGAAAGATATAAAATGGAAGTTCTCTAGGAGAAAATAAAACTATACTCAAAACTAACTAGAATCCAAACCAAGAAATAAATAATACCAGCCAATGACAGCATAGTATTATGGCTTTTGTAACACTCTCCTATATTATGTGATATAAGGTATTTAAAAATATACATATTAGCATTGTATTAGTGAAGTTATAATTTATAAAGAAATACATGAATATCATATCAACGTAGGGGAATGAATACATAATACGGCATTTCATCAATACCATTTGAATTAATGTTCTATTAATAGGAACTATATTATTTTAAAGAAAAATACTAATTGTAGTCATAAGATAAAATATAAAGAAGGCTAAATATAATAAAATATATAATTATAAGTTTAAGATGATATAGTGAATAATCTACATTTAGTATAACCAGAAGCAATAATTGAGAAATGGAAATATAGACCATGTAAACCATACAGATGACAAATTAAAATGGACAGAATGTTCAGTCAAGGATATGTCGGCAGATGAATTACGTAAAATGATGATTGAGCTCATTGTTGTTCAAGAAGCACAATTTAACAACAAATGACAAAATAAAATAATAAATTCTAAAACAGAAAGTGGTCTTCTATCCACACCATAAGAAATAAGCTAGAAGTCGATAATATCAATGGAATAAATAAACAAAAATAAAAAAAATATTACTAAGGAAAGTGGGAAACCTTGTACCAATGAAGGCATGGGTCCCTCAGGACCCCTAACAATTATCAGATACAGGCATCAACCATCAGAGCCACAGGGTGAAAAGAAAGGAAAATCAGCATAACTAGAAAAGGATTGTTCAATAACAATTCAGGAAATTCACCTTCAACTGATAATAACATATTTAATTTTCGAAAGTCTGTATTGATAGAGCTTTAACGTCATTGATTCTTTCCTTGTTGGTACAAAGTCTACTGGTGAGCCCCTGAAAGTCATTCTTCAGTTCTATTACAGTGCTTTTGATGACTGACATTTATTTAGTATCTTTCTTTCTTGGAGTTTAGACCTCTGCTTCGACCACCTATCTACTCTCCTGTGTTGCCCATTAAAGCACAAAGTACATTCCTTATACTCATTTCAACCCATAGTCTGAAATGTCCAACATATTGGCCTTAACCTGAGTATGATTCTTCTACTTATCTTGTATCCTGAAATTATGTTTCTATAAAGTAACCTTTTAACATTCTCTTTTGCTTTCCATTGAAGCCTCTATATAAGTGTATTTGGTAAGATAAAGTGAGGTAAACAGACTGTAATCTGGCCTACAGCTATACTATGTTTATGAATAGCTACAGCAGTGTAGATTCTGAAGTTCAAATGTTTCTTTTTTTTTCTAGTGTCTTGGTCTTTGTCCTTCCATCATCATTTATTTTCTCGAGGTAGTCATTCTTAACTAGAATCTGAGATTTGTTTTACTCCTTACATGGAATTTACTTTGTGCAAGAGACTTTTTGAGGGAACAGTAAGGCGATGGAGGTGACTGCAACAATCTGTAGGTTCTCAGGCATCATTGGGACCGTGTCCTTAGGATGTGATCATGATCATAGATGAAGATGAAAGGATAGATGAAAGAGAAATATGTGAGAATATTTTGAAAGGGTATTATAATTGTTCAACTGTTGGAAAATCAATGCTATTTTACTTTGTCCTGCACTATGAGAACCTGGGACAACTCCTAGGCTGATAGCCGAGATCCTGGCAAGAGATGAACCACCACAGTCATATTATGGAGGATCCACACAGAACCCTGCAGAGAATGACAGGATGAACACGGGACCCACACCCACAGCCATTCAATCAAGAGAGGATAAGCCAGTGAGACAGAAACCAACGATTTCGACACAAAAACCCCTAAGGTCACAACATTAAAGCAACCTTAATACTCACCCACCACGACTCAGGGAACTGAGTGGAAGAGGGGGCAGAAAGATTGTGAGAGCCGTGGTGGGGGAGACTATCCAGAGGCACGGCACCCCTCAGTAATAACATACTAGGGCCAGGAGAACCTGGCTGAATACTAGGCTATCCATGGTCCCCTGTCACAAAGACTGATCCACATGACCCATGGAGGAAGATATCCAGCTGATTGGGGATGGGGGTGGGGGGACATTGAGGAATTGTGGTTAACAACTCATTGTTTGCCCACTAAATAATGTAACTCATTATGGACAATAAAAAAAATATTTGAAAGCCCCTAAGACTAGACTTTAAGACTAGACCTGCAAGAATTTTCTAATTCTCAATATAGCTGATATTCATCCTCCAGGATTTTGTCAATGTAGTCAATATTTTCCTTTAATTTACAGATCTCAGAAGCTCTTTATCTCTCCAGATTCCATGGCATTTGCCTATCATAGGAAGTTATCTGATATAAACAATGCTATTTTGAGTCTCTCCATCTCACTTTCTGTTTAATATAGGAAGAGTACATCTTTATGTCTGCCCTTGGAGTCTGCACTTTGCTAGAGATCAGAGAAAGAATCTGGTATCTCCTTATCTCTTATTTAATGTTTCCCTTAATCAACCTTAGTTCCTCTCTGGGAAGAAGTTCCTCTTTAATAAGATTAAGGTTTAAATCTGATCCTGGAATTCTGGCTGCTTAAACTCAACCTTAGATTGGCATCATGGCCTCTTCTAGAGCTGGACCTTAGCCCAGACCAATCAGTTTTCTCAGGGTCACCTGAACCTGAAGATAAAGCCCACCACTATAAGGTTATAAATAGATGTTCACCTCTGCAGGTCTCAGTTAAGGTAAGCCCCTCTCATCTCATCCTGGTTGGCCTGAGATCAGGAGCGAACCTTGACCCCTACTCACATCCCCTCCTGCCTTCTACAAGGCAGGAATTCTTTGTATTTTCTGTCTCTTCTCCACTGTATTTCCCTAAATAAATATACTTGCTTAATAATTATTCTTCTCAGTCTTGTTTTATTCCAATTCTTTGCCACAAGGACTAATACAGAGAGCCCACGGAGGAGTATATCCAACTGATCAGGGATGGGGAGGGGGGTATTGGGGGAATTCAGGATAACAACTCATTGTTTGCCCACTAAATAATGTAACTCATTATGGACAATAAATATATATTTTAAAAAACACACCAAAAAAAAAAAATCAGACATGAACACATAGTTTGTAGTTTAAGGACTTTTTCTTAGCCCCCCCAAAGTCCCATTACATAAACATATGATGTCATTCACAAAGTTGTTTTTCATATTTATCCAAATGAGTTGGAAAGTGAAATATATAAAACACTTATATTTGAATTTGAACATTTTACTTATCATTTATTAAAATCTGGAAGCAATCAATCTGTCTTTTATTAAGTGAATATACAGAACATTAGACATCTATACAATGAAAAACTCCAAACTACCTCCACCCCCCCCCAAAAAAAAGGAATTTTAGGAGGGCATAGTGGCACATGCTTTAATCCCAGCAATCAGGGAGCAGAGGTCCCTACCTCAAAAAAATCCAGTTTTCAGGGGGGGCGGAGCAAGATGGTGACCAAGTAACAACTTCGCCAGGACTCTCCGAAAGGTTTGACCCCCCTCAACTGCTATCCAGGCTTTGGACACCGGCTGAACCCGAATTCGCACTCTCCCTCCCTCTCTGCTCCCCTGTGGAGCAGAGGGCCGAGCCCTCCCGACCCGGCTGGCTCCCGCCGCCATTATCCCCCGGGGCTGATTCCAGACTCTCCGCGTGGCTGAGGTTACATTGCAGGACTGAGACCCGGGCAACCCGCCAGTCCTCAAAGGCGGTCTTCCCCACCTTCTGAGAGGGGAAAGAGTGTTTCTCCACGGAGGTTTGGGGTCTGTTCGCAATACAGGCCTAAGTTTGGGGCCGTCGCTCCCCAGCTCCAAAACCGCCGCGGGTTCCCTGCACCTCTCCCCTCAGCAGGGGAGCACAG
>PVHP010017785.1:0-34044 GCA_004024765.1 Zapus hudsonius | reverse complement strand
GCGTGCGAGTGCAGGTGCACCACCGTGCAGGTGTAGAGGCCAGAGGCCACCTTTCAGGGCTGGCTCCTGGTTCTTCACCTTCTCTGAGGCAGGGTCTCATTGCTCTGCTTGCTAGGCTAGTTGGTCCAGGAGTTTGTGAGACATTTTTTTCCTGTCTCTGCCTCTGATCTCACTGTAGGCATGCTGGGATTATAGAAGCTTACCACGGCTTCTTGATTTTTAGAGTGTGAGGATCCAAATTCAGGTGCTCACACTTGTGCTAAGCCATCTCCCCAGCCATTTTTTTTTGTCTTTTTGAGACAGGGTTTCACCATGTAGCTGAGAATGACCGTGAACTCCTGATCAATCCTACTGCTTCTGTCTCCCGAGTGTTGAGGTTAAAGGCATGTACCACCATACCTGGATAAATAAATATATTTGCATATCTATATATCTATGTTTTATTATTTATTTGCAAGCAGAAAGAGAGAGAGACAAGAAAGACAAAAAAGATACAGACACAGAGAGAATGGGTGCACCAGGGCCTCCTGCCACTGCAAATGAACCCCAGATGTATGTGCCACTTTGTGCATCTGGCTTTATGTGGGCACTGTATGTGGGGAATCAAACTTGGGTTGTTGGGCTTTGCAGGCAAGTGCCTTAACTGCTGAGCCATCTCTCCAGCCTTATTTATATTTTTAAATCTCTTTTTTCTTAGTGCTGGGGATTGAACTCAGGGCCTTGCACTCACTACTCAAGTGCTCTATCACGAAGCTATATTTCTAGCCCCTTATTTTGTATGTCAAAGAATGAGAAAACATGGGAAATATTTTTAGTTTTATTTTCACAAATTTATAAGCCAGAGAGATGAAAAGTTAGACCTCTGTGCTTTATGTTCTTGGCATGCTTGATAAGAAATGTAGCCAGTTTGCTGGGGAAGGAAGTTCTATGGGAAATTAGCTATCATGTCTTGGTGTTAGCTTGTCTGGCTCCATCATTCACTAGCCGGCTAACCTTAGACAAGGAGCTTCCCCTCTCTGAGCCTTTCTTCTTCTGTATAAGTAAAGGTAATTGTAATACCTACCCCCACAATTCTGCTAAGTGATCATGTGAGATAAACATGTTAAATGCTTAGCACAATGTGTGTCCCATAGAAAGCATTAATTAAGGTTGGCCACTAATTAATTTTTGACCAGCTGGGCAAGATGGTGCATACCTGTAATCCTAGCACTTGGAAAGTTGAGGCAAGGGAATCAAGAGTTCAAAGCCAATAATAGCTGCATAGCAAATTTGACTGGGTACATGAAAGCATATTTCAATATATACACATATATATACATCTATATTTCATACATGCACATACTCTATTTTAATCACAAACCCTTCTCACTACTTTTTTTGTTCTTCTTATCCAATCCTCTTCCACTGAACTTCATCTTTCCAACCAATCCCTACTATATTGATGTCTTTTTTTTTATCGAGGTAGGGTCTTGCTCTATCTCAGGTTGACCTAGAATTCACTATGTAGTCTCAGGGTGGCTTCAAACTCATGGTAATTCTCCTACCTCTGCCTCTCAAGTGTTGGGATTAAAGGCTTGATGTCATTTTTTTTGCCTTTCTTCCTCATCCATGATGATGAGGGTGATGATTATTGTCTTTTAAAAAATTTTTTGAGACAGGGTTTTGCTTTGTAGCCTAGCCTGGAACCTGTGATCCTCCTGCCTCAGGCTCCTGAGTTCTGGGAGGACAACTGTGTGCCATCACTCCTGACTTAGGTGTGAACATCATTCTTCATTGCAGGAATCATCTGATCATTATTAAAGTTCTTTGGTTTGTTTTCCACGATAGCAGACTAGTCAGCTGTAAAAACAGGGCTTTGAGCTCTCCCAAGTACAAGTCAACCACATAGTAATGTTCCTTCCGTGAGGAATGCTAGCTTTTGATAACGAAAGCAGCTGCCCTAGTCCTGAGGAGGTGGCTTCGTGGCAGTGTGGCTTTATGATGCATGGTTGTCCTTTCCACTGGCCTTCTGAGGCCCATCTCTGGGGCTGTGGTGACCCGTGCAGTCTGGATGCACTACAGAGCTGCAGGACAGCTTGTGGTGACCGAGGCGCAGGGAGAGAGGGAGCATTGGGTGTACCAGAGCCACCACAGTTCTCGGGTGAAGGTTGAGTCTAACACGTCACCTGCTCAAGTGCCTTGGGTGAGAAAGTGAGGTGAGTGGTGGTGTAAGGGGAAAAGCCCAGCGCAGGAAGAATGCTAACCAGCAATGGTCACCTGGATGGTGGGTGTTATCCAGGACCCATGGAGGCTGTGTGAACTAAACATGTGACCCCAACTCAGCTCTGCTCGAATCCCCAAGAGAAACCAGAAGTGCTGATTTTATTTAGGTAGTAGTGGTCATCATCATCGTCGTCATAATCATAATCATAATCATAATCATAATCATGTGGGACTAGGAGGTGGCTTAGGGGGTCAAGTGTTTGCCATGCAAGCATGAGGACCCTAGTTTGGATACCCAGCACCCACCTAAACCCTGGGTGGGCATGGCAGCCCTCCTGAAGCTCCAGTGCTTGGGAGGCAAAGAATAGAGAATCTCTGGGATTTGTAGGCTCGCTATACTAGTCAAATCAGCCGGCTCTGGGTTCAAGTGAGAAGTCCTGTCTCAAAAGATAAGGTGGAGAATGATTGAGGAAAACGCCCTGCATTGACCTCTGGCCTCCACATGCTCACACACAATAATAATGATACTTTGTAGGCAAACACTGATCTGTCTCTGAGATCTTGGTCTGGACTCCATGGCCTTGGGTCTGTAAAAGAATTCAATGCTGGGCTGGGGAAAGTGGGTTAAGTTCTGACTGTACAAGCACGAGGACCCGAGTTTGGATCCCTGACACTCAAGGAAAAGCTGGGCATGGTGGCATGTGCCTGTGATCCCAGGGCTGGGGAAGCAGAGACATGAGAATCTCCAGGACTCGTTGGCAGCCAGTCTGGTTGAATCGGTGAGCTCCAGGTTCCATGAGAGTTCCTGTCTCAAAAACATAATGGGCTCCAGAGATGGCTCAGTGGGTAAGAGTGCTTGCCACACAGGTGTTAAGACCTGAGCTTGATCCCAGCACCCATGTGAAAAGCTGGCCATAGCCACACATGCCTGTATCCTCAGCCCCGAGGAAGATCCTTGGGGCTTGCTGGTCAGATAATCTAACCCCAAAATGGTGAGCTCCAGGTTCAATGAGAGACTCTGTCTATGGAAATAAGGATGGAGAGTGATAGAGGGGGTCTCCCTGTACAAATGTAGGGTTCACACACCTGCAAATACACATATACATCCTTCCACCATACATATTACACATCCACCAAAAAATAAAATTAAAACTAAGGTGGAATCTGCTGCTAACACACAACATGGAAAGACCTGGCTGGAACCTGAAAGGAAGCCAGTTCCCAGCTGGTTAGCCCAGATAGTGCTGGAAAGTGCTGCATGAGCTGCCAGGGGAAATCAGCCAACAATGCTGGGAGAAAGCAGGTACAGCAACCAGCATGCCAAGATGTACACACCTGTGCAATAGTGGCACTCAACCTAGTTGGGTAACCAAGGGCTCTCTGATTGGCTAAGAAATCTTCTCAGTGGCAAGGAACCCATAAATGGAACTGGGATCAAAGCCAAGATCCTATGGAGACCAAGAATCTGGACTCCAAGGAGAAGCTTCCACTAACCTTGGCCCAAAGAGAGGCTACACCCACCATAATCTCTCCAAATTAACAATGTTTATCCCATTTAATCCATGCTGATCTCACTCTCCTTTGGAGAATCTGTTTTTATTTTTCAGAAGGCAGTGAGAACTGTGGACAACCCAACTCTACCAACAAAACCAAAAATGATAGTTAACTCTCTGGAAGGAGATGAACCATCCCTCACACATCAGCTAGGGCCCAGGGAAAACCACAGAGGAAGTGAAGAGATGAGCAAGAGTGCTGCTCCCACAGAGAGCCTGACAACCTGCACCAGAGTGATGGAGACAGACACTAAAGATACTCAAAACGTAGCAAAGCAGAAATCCAGAAGCTGCTGAGAACTCAACACTATAGTAGACTTAAAACACACCCGCCATGGCCCAGGGAATTTTGCAGAAGAGGTGGTGGAAAAAGCCAAGGTGAGTGGGAATACCTAGAGGCATTGCCCACCCCTACAATGGCTGACTGCTGCTGCCACAGCTCATAGCCCACAACCCCATGGTGCATACTAGCAACCCCACTGAGGAGGGCCCTCAGTGGAATGGGGGCAGGGAGGAGGGAAACAGTGGTACCAACACATGACTTGTCCATACAAAGTTTCTACTTAATAAAAAGGAGAAAATGAAATAAGGTGGAGAGCGATTGAGGAAGACACCCAAGATTTACACGCTGACCTCTGGCCTCCACATGCACACACACACACACAAACACACTGCACATACACATGCCCTAAATTCAATCTCTTCCTCTCTGTGTATGTACTGGCAATTGACCCTGAGTCCCACACATACGAGCCATTCACTCTACCACCAGGCTAACTGTAGAAAGAATTCAGATGAGACACATGAGCACAGTGTGGAAGAGAGGCAGAATTTATTACAAAGTAATAAACTAAGGGGTAGAGTGAACCATGGTTAAAGGGACCCAACCCGATCTTCCCTTTGGGAGCTTTTCTAAAACTCTCTAGAATAAAGTGTTTCCTGAGTGACTGTCCTATCTGGGAGATGGACAGGCCTGTTTGGATCGACTCTTACTGGAAAGTGCAATGGTATATCTTTGTTCTTTGTCAGCTATAGGCTTTACATGGGTGCTGGGGAATTGAACCCAGAAGAAGACTTGGCAAGAAGTGTTTTAACTGTTATTTCCCCAGCCGCAGGTGTTGGCTTTTGACACTACTTTGATTCAAGAACCTTCCTTCCCTCTCTGATTCATCCCTTCTTTTCAGTACCTTTTCTCATCACTTTGTCTATGATCTCCTCTCTCATGCAAACAATCCAGGGCTGGCATTGCTCCCCAGCAGAATTTGGGGTATCTTTCAGCCTATTTTTTTTGCCCTTTGGTTCTGGTTCTTGGTGCCCTGAGCACTCCAGATGCCATGACCAGAGATTAGAGGATGAGCAGAGAGAAGGCTCCTGGTCAGTGGGTGCCAGTCCTGTGTCTGCATAACTTCTCTGTTGTTGGCCAAACTGCCAGCTGCCAACCCTGAGGGTACAGGCTTCCCTTTGGCTGTAGAGGCAGCCCTGCAACTTCAGCTGGCTTCGACCAGCTTCCTGCCTCATTCCTCTCATGGCTTCTGTTGTGACAGCTGCCTTTGTTTGTCCAGTGGCCCCTCGCATCAGGACCAGGTGTCCCCAAGGTCTGGCATCTCCAGGGCTGGTTTGTGCATCTGACAGGCACTGCTGCAAACTGCTGCTTTGTCTGTTTCCCTATGCTTACCTTGTCTGGGCTAGCAGCCCTTGGGTTGGGGCCTAGACCCAGGGGATGTCCTGGCTGAATCTTAAGGTCTATAATTTCTTATAACACAAAGAAAGAAAGTATTTTTATTTCAAGGTAACCTAAAACAATTAACTAAGCATACGGGCCATGTTCAGCTAGCTGCTCCTGCTGAGGCACGTTAAGGAGGTGGCAGAGAGATGTTCTGACAGTGGTGACCATACCTCCTATTCCACATGCAGGGAGCCTTTAGCTGGGAAAGGAAGGAGCTACTCGTTTCTACTCAGGGTCCTATGAAAGCTAAATGCCATTAGCCAGTGAAGCACTAGCCTTAGCTTCGGAAGCTCCATCATGCCCTCCATCCCAGTTCCCATTGCTGTTACCTGGTGGCCCACTCGACCAAGGAGTGCACAAGGCACAGAACAAGCAACAAAGGCAGACTTCATGGGGAGGCGGCTTGTAAGAGCCTGAAAGCATGCTGCATAAATGAAGGTTTCATGCAGCTAAGTAAAGCAGTGGGATCATCGTGGCATCACACGAGGCTGGCTAACTCAGAGGAACCCATCCCGGAGCCAGGCTGGCTTGCTGGCTCGTGAGCTGCTGTTTACTCTTCAGGAAACCTCATCTATCCCTCACCGTCAAGGTTGTTACTGTGATTTTTACTGGCTTTGTCATTTTGTTTGTGTTTAATCTATACATTTGTTTGGCTTTTATAGGAAGGTTCTCAGTATGAGTTTCTGTCTAGTTTGATCATAGATATAAGTGCCTATCAAAATGATTTAAGTCAATGATGTACTTTAAAAGGTGTCCATATGGTTTTCAGGCTTGAGACTCATGCTCTGGCTTGTGCTTGGAATTCCAGTGGAGGGGAATCAAATAAATCTTTGCTTTTCAGAATCCCTCATTTCCTATCTATTCCAGGATTTTGAAGTGTTAATGAACAAGAGAAACAGAGCAGAGGTGACCTGAGGAAAAACAAGGCAGCTGTGGTGGTTTGAATGTAATGTCCCCCATAGGCTCTTGTGTTTGAACATTTGGTCCCCAGTAAAACAGCACTATTAAAAAAAAAAACCTTTTTATTTATCTACTTGCATGTCTGTGCACACACACACGTACAAAGTGGGTGCTGGGGAATTGAACCCAGGCTGGCAGGCTTTGCAAGCAGGTGCCTGAAACCACTAAGCCTTCTCCCTAGCAATGGAAGCTTGGACCCCAGTGTGACAGAGTTGAAGCGATGGAAACTTTAACAAATGGGTTAGGGGCTGGAGAGATGGCTCAGCAGTTTAAGGTGCCTCCTTGCAAAGCCGGATGGCCTGGATTCAGTTCCTCATGACCCACATAAATCCAGAGGCACAAAGTGGTGCATGCATGTGAAGTTCATTTGCAGTGGCAACAGGCCACTCCTCTCCACTTCCAAATAAATCAATAAAAATATTCACACACACACACACACACACACACACACACACACACACACAAATGGGGCTAGTGGAAGGGACTTCAGTCATGGAACTTCACCCAAAAAGATGAATGCTGGTCTCAGCAGTGGGTGAGTTCTTGTGACAATCAGTTGTTATAAAGGAAGACCACCCACATACTTGATCTCTCTTCCACTCAGTCAGTTCCCTTATAGCTTCTCTAGCATGTTGTGACCCAACCAAGGACGCCCTTCCCTGAAGCTGAACAGGTGGGACTGCCTGAGCTTGGACTAGCAGGTCCCTTCCCCCCCAAACTGTGACCTAAATAAACCTTTTTCTTGATAAAGTACCTAGAGTCAGGCATTCTGTTTCAGTCATTCAAAACAGGTGAATAAACCGGCATCGTGGTGCACACCTCTAATCCCAGCACATGAGAGGCAGAGGCAGGAGGATTGCTGTGAGTTGGAGGCCACCGTGAGACTACAGAGTGAATTCCAGGTCAGCCTGGGCTAGAGTGAGACCCTACCTCGAAAAACTAAAACAAAACCCCTAAATAAACAAAAAAATAAAGCACACACACACACACACACACACACACACACAAACCAACAGGTGAACATAATTAGATGTAAAGATGGAGATTATATGTGACTGATCCCAATTTGCAATTCCTTATGCCTGGCTCTGGGAAGGGCTGCACCTCCCTTGTGTCTCCATGAATGTCTAATGGATGCACTTATGCTCATCTTCTGACCCAAATTCTTGCTCATGAGGAGTGTACATTTTCTTCGTGGCCTCTTGTGCTTGCTTCCTCTTTCATGAGGCCACATGTATTTCAGGGCAGAGGGTTAACACATCAGAGGTAGACATAGCCGCCCCATTAGGTGCATGCATTCTACAGAGCTGGGCTGCCAGTTCCATCCCCATGTTTGACTCTTCTCTATCCCTTTCACTGGCCACCTGGCCCCTACATCTCCAGGTATGTGTATAGAACTAGCTACGGACCCAGAACAAAATTAAACTGCTAAGTTAAAAGTTATTGAGAATTTCACATTAGGGACAGCACAGTACTGAGCCAAGCATGGGATATTTCAAAATGACTGAACAGGTTGCAGGCTCTTAAAGCTAGCTCTGTCTAAAGCTTCTGTCCCTGGGGAAGCATGCCTCAATTTCCTAGTCTGGGCTAGGTGGCAATCATGTGCTCGCATTGTCCTCCCATCAGTTTGTCACCTTCTTGAGACTCACTGTGTCTCCCTGGTGCCCAGCATAGGTGCCCGTAAAGGGTAGAAAAATGGATGGATGTTTCTCTTGGAGTCTGGGGCTCCTATGAGCAGGACCCAGAGGAACCAGGGATTGGATGTTATCTTGAGGCAGACCCCATCCAATATCCCCCATGCCTCTGGGAGTTGCCAGGGGCAGGGGGTAAGACAGGGGCATGTTTGTTTTTTTTAAGACAATATGTTAATCATTTATATGCTACATTTTAGCTTGAAACTGAGTCTCACTTGGCAACCCATGCTGATTAGGAACTCACTTTGTAGTCCAGGCTAAGCCTCAAGATCATGGTCATCCTGCTTCAGCTTCCCAAGTGCTGGGATTCTAGGCATGAACCACCTTAATGACTTTTGTATCACTGTGTCCAAATATCTGACAAAGCAGCTTAGAAGGAGGAAAGATCTCTTTTGTCTAAGGTTTCAGAGGGGTGGGTCTGTGTTCATTTGGTCCCATGTTCTTGGGTAGGACATCATGGTGGCAGGAGTTTATGGTGGAGCACAGTTGTTCACATCACAGTGGATCAGGAAGGAGAGAGAGAGAGAGAGAGAGAGAGAGAGAGAGAGAGAGAGAGAGAGAGAGAGAGAGAGAGAGAGAGAGAGAGAGCAACAGGAAGTGGCCAGGGATAATATACTATGTAAGACCCACCCCCAGTGACCCAAGGCCATCTCTTCCACTAAGCCCCACCACCCAGTCTCCAGAATCTTCCAAACTAGTGCCACCAGATGGGGACCAATTATCTAAAACAGGAGCTTGAGGGAACATTTCAGATTTAAACCACAGCAATTTATTTCCAGCGCCTCACAAACCCTATTCCTCAGTGCCAAGCAAGATGTGACCAGCTAAGGTGGATGCAGAGAGGTGACAAAAGCAGAGACTGCAGCACAGACCAGGGGAGCCTCCTTGGCACCAGCCTCTGGGTCTTCAGCCTGGCTCAGTGTCTCTCGTCAGCCTCCAGAGGCTTCTTTGGTTCTCATTCTCCCTGTGGGCATCCTTACTTACCTCCCTGCCAGAAGATTCTCAAAGAAAAAAAAAAGTTGGGGGTCTCATGGTCACAGAGTCCTTTGTTAGTGTTAGCAGAAGGTGGGGGACGGTGCTCAGTGGGCAACCTCAGAAGCGCCCCTTGAGTTTCTGATCAGAGGAATATTCTTATTTTGGAAGAGTAGGCATGAAAGACGACTGTTTTTTTCTTTTTATTCATAAAAACAAATTTGCAACAATTTATTAAAAATTGATACCATGCAGTAGGGGTGAGAGAAACTCCTCATGTACACTTGATTCCGACAGTTCCGGTCTCATTGAAAGCGTTTTGTGCACTTACATCGTTTGGAAGATGCCTTTGGGCCGAAGCCTCTTGGAAATGGTCAGTCGTGTTTGCTGCATGTAAAAGAACGGAACCATTAGATAGCTAGAGTCACTTCTGTGGGGCTCGGTAATTGCGGGGAAATTAAAAAACAAAATGGGTGAAGCTACGGAATCAGTAGACAGAGAATGTACCTTGTGGGTTAACCTAGAAGACAGAGCACGTTTTGGAGTCACAAGGGGTTACAGACGCACGCTCACCTCTGACAGTCCAATACTTTTGTTTGATTTTTTTTTCCTGCTATGTTGGAGTAATATTTCTACAGGTATTTTTGTGTGTGTATACATTATGTACAATTAATTGTCTCTTTCCCTTTGAAAAATTAATGTGATTCTTTAAAATAAATTAGGTTTTGGTGAAATCAAGAAAGTAAGTAAATACTGGTAATACACAGTGAGTGACAAGACGATTTTTAGTGCCTAAACAGAGAATGACTTCAACTTGACCTGTGATGTGTTGACATTTTTTCCCCCTAAAAGCTACAGTACCTCTGTAACCTCTCTTTGAGGGAGGGGATGGAAGGGGAGGGGGAACTATGCTACGTGAACTGGGGTGTTTGGAAATGTTGGCGATGGTGGTTCCCTTGGGCCCTTGTGTCACAGCCTAGCGGTGACAACAGTGTGTTCCTGACTGCAGTGGTTCTGGGAAGAGATTATTGCCTGCCTGTTGAAGCTGCCATTAGGATTCTTTAGGGAGTGAGCAGACCGCTCGGTTGTGCAGAAGACATCCCGGACACTGTCGTTAGGCCTTTCTTTAGTAAAGAATGAACCTGTCTAGGAATGTCAGAAAAGTCACTGGGAGCCTCCCTCCAGCTGGGCTGTTCCAGGCAGAGGCTGTGCTAGAAACTTCTCTGGGCCACACAGCCATCCCCAGCTTGTAGGAAGGCTGAAGGTCATGGTCACACAATACCTCACAGGTCAGGGCTGCTTCATGGTTTGATGCAAAACTTTCCTGGATGAGATCAAGTGTCCATCCTCAGAATGACCCTGTGAGGTAGGCAGGACGGGTGGTGTTTCAACCCCAATCTGTTACAGAGGGGAAACTGAGGCTCAGAGAGACACCGGTGACTTGCCCAAGGTTACAGAGGGAGTCGGAGGGGACTGAGGATGCAAACCCAGGTCTGTCTGACTCCCAGGCCAGTGCTCTTTAGGGTTCAATTACAAGGGAAGAGCGATGAGATGGACGGGATTCAGTGTGCTGGCTGATGGCCTCAGTGAAACTCAAGGGGAGAGCTCACCAGCGCGTGAGGGGTGATGGGAGGCAGGAGAAGCCCTGGGCCAGCAGCTCTCTCCCCTGGGACACAGGGAGGACTTTGAACAGAATGTCCCTGATTCACTTTGGTCAGAAACAAAGTCAGTGAGGGGGGAAAAAAAATCCCAGCAGCCCTTGGGCCCCGATGGGAGAGGTTAAAGTGCACAATCTTTTCTTATGGTGTTTGCTGGGAGCAGAACATTCCATGATTAGCTCAGATGGTCCCCCTTATTACAGGGAGCCCTTGACAAGAACACAGGACATGGCCAACGCAGTGGGTGTGTGACAGACTGACAGTGTGTCTGCAGTGACATGCCTTAAATCCCCACGGTCCCCAGAACGGGTGTTATTGTGTTAATGTGTGGCATTTATCAGAGAGTAACAAACGTCGTCTCTCTGGTGATGGAGGTCCCCTGGGGTGGGGGGCATGCCTGTCGGCCTGCTCAGGTCCCCCAGCCTCAGGCTATGCCTGTGTGCCCTGCCAACTCCCTGTTTCAGGGAGGCTGGGGTGGACTGGGCCTGCTGCTGGGGACCTGGTGGCCCTGTTCACCTCCTCCCCTGGAGTGGAGAAGGGCCGGAGGGGCCACCACCGATGACATGTGTTCAGGACGCAGAGGCCATCTCTCCAGAGCCCTGGCCTCCTCTGGAGGCGACTCATGGCCACTCGGCGAACCTGGCTGGAGTTTGAGGCCTCTCTCCTTGTCTGGAATTTTTGTTTTTGCAAGTTTCAAACATCCCAGCTCCTCCTTGTCTGCAGATCGTAAGGAAGAAGCCATTTCCATCCCTCTTCTTTGTGAAAGAATAAGAACTTCCCAAATAAGGCTCGAGGTCAGGATCAAGTCCTCTGTCCTGTCCACTCGATTGTCCTCCAAGCAGTCCCGAGAGGCAGCGTGGTGCTCGGCTTCTCCCCGACAGTGAGTGTGCCCGTGGCAGGTGCCTCTGCCCAGTGTGGTGCTGTCCCTGGGGAGGCCCTGGCCCCAGGCCCCCCACCTCTACAGGCCCGAGACCATGACTCGGAAGGAGGGTGGCACGTGTCTGTGGCGGGGGCTGGCGGTGGGGCTGACACACGGGCTGACGCAGCTGGCGTCCACGCCTCCGATGGACGGGAGGTAGGCGTGGTGGAGGATGGGGAGCTGGAGGGACAGCCGGCGCTGGATGCTGTGGGGAGAGGAGTTCACTTAGTGAGAGTGCATTGGCTAAGTTCTAGAAAGTTCCCTGGACTCTCTCTCTGGCTGAGGATGCTGAGCATAGGAGCCTGCTTATCTCTAAATCTGACACTTCAGCCATTCAGCAGGTGTTTCATGAGGGCTCCTGGGTACCTGCCACTGTCCTAGGAATAACCAGGGTGATTACCAGGAGCAAGGAAGACAGTCTTCCCACCTGTGGTCAGGGCTTGGTGACTATTGTAACTGTCATGGCGGTACGGACAGGTCAAGCAGCATGCCCACATGGAGTGCCCCTCATTCTCGAATCTTACAAGGCTCCAAATGGATGAGGCTGACATTTCTCGGTTCTCTGATGCTGCCTGATGTTCTCTCCTCTCTACCACTGTTCTGCCTACAGCTTCCTTCCAGCAGGTTCCTTCATTGTGGCTCTTTCATGACCATTGGGAAGCCATGGAGGGGGAAAGAGGACTTGCCTGTCACGGCCTTCAGGACCCTTGAGACTTCTCCAAACTCACCCCACGGATCTACCTGTTCTCGCAAGCCCTGCCTTCCGAGGACTCATCTCCCTGACAAGCCTGCTCCTGGGTACTTTGGCTGGCCTTTGCTCAAGCAAATTTCCCATCTGGAATTTTCTACTTCTTGACTTCATGACCTAAGTTGACAGCCTATCTGTCTTCTTTCGAAGCCCCCAGAACTCTTGGTCGTTCATTACCCAGGAAGAAGCCAGCCTTGGGAAAGGCTTGCATGCCCAAGGAGGAGGGACAGCAAGGGCAAAGGGAACCACCCCGGGGCTTTTCTTCTCCCTCCACACCCTGAAAGTCTTAATGACTGTCAGGGGAGTGAGTCACTAATCACTGGAAAGGTTACTTTTGGGGGAATGGGGCCAGGGGAGGTTCCCTGCTCTTAATTGCATTTTTGTGCAATTCTGCTTTGCAATACCTCACACACTGTTTTCCCAGAGGGAAGGGAGCCTGGCCTTCTTGTGTCCCCTCCACTCTAGAGCAAACCAAACCAAACCCAGATCTTCACAAAAACCCAGAAGGCACGAGAAGT
Organism: Zapus hudsonius; assembly: GCA_004024765.1. Classification (NCBI taxonomy): domain Eukaryota; kingdom Metazoa; phylum Chordata; class Mammalia; order Rodentia; family Dipodidae; genus Zapus; species Zapus hudsonius. The sequence continues at coordinate 21,094 of PVHP010017785.1, read as the reverse complement.
GGTATTCCTACTGTGAAGACAAGTACAGGCGTTCCATAACTTGCTTCTTCTGTCAGCCTGTGACGGTCAGGCAGCTCCATAGGCACCTGCCCCTTGAGTGGGAGGTGTCTCTAGCCAGAGCCCAAACCTGGGCGCTAAGACTTATTGGTCAGGTATGAACCAATCAATGGTCTCCCTGCCCACCTAGGGCAGGAAATATTGACTGAACAGTTAATCTGCCCTCTCTTCCCCACATGGCAGGTTAGCAAAAGGACCTCTGAATCTCCAGGCCTTAGAAAGGTAAGGCCTACCCCACCCACAGCTAATGGCTAATGGAAGGCTCTAGATTTTTCCCTCATGAACCTCTCCTTTCTCATGATGGGAGCCCTCTGTTATCTTTTCTTCTTCTGCTTGTTTAGCTGAACTGCACAAGTTCTATTAAACTCTCTGACATGTGTTTTCCCCACACTGGTGGCTGGAGAACTCTGTAACTCCCCATGTTCCCTTCAATAATAAAGTCTCCCACTATACCTTACTATCTTGTCTATGATTTTAATTCTTTAACTTTTTAGACAGGAACTTGGGTAATCTTTAAACTTTGGGGTGCAATGGAATTTTTGCTGGGTGTTATCTAAATTCTAACCCCCAGCTCACCCCGTTACAAACCCACAAGGATTTGTGGAGGAGGCAATCAGTCCACAAGGCTGCCCAACAGGGTGTGCCCCAAGTTTACTCAGATCCATGTTCTGAGATCTGTGAGTACAGATGAAATGCACTCTCCACTCCCTAGGGACCTGTTGCCCGGAGAGGCTTCTCCCAGAGGCACCTCATGGGTGCTCATGGGAAAGTACTGGAAATTAGTTGTGATCCTATTCTGAGGAAAAGGCCTAGAGCCTGGGTGCCTCCTCTGGGTGTGTGTGTGGGTTCTGACAGAGGAGACCATGCACAGAGAGACAGACCCTAGGGCCACTTCACCTGGGCCCAGGTGGACTCCTTGCCTGACCTGTTAAAGACCTGTTAAAGTGTCTCACAGCTGAATCCACATAGCTTTTGGCCACAGTCTCATGGTTTTCTGTAAGGGAGCCACTAGCATAATGGAGAGGAAATAGGATCTTTTCCTCCCCAGTTTGGCCAAAGTGTAAATAAATCCATTTCCTGTTACTTAATTTTGTTTCCTACTCCTCCTTCCACAGCGAACAGTTGCCAGGAGCCCACCCAGTGCAGCGTGTTCTGTTTAGGGGACTCACTGAACTCACCGGTGGAGGCAATGGATGAGTAAATTGCCGATGCATGTCATGTAACATGCAGCTATTCTGAGCCACAAGCTTGCTGGTCTAGGCCCCTGGGTTGACAGCCTGTAGGCTCTCATCTCACACGGAGTGGGGATACTCGCCTGCCTTTGCTGGTTCCTCTCTGCTTGTCACTTCCTGGAAGCCACACTTCAGTTTACCTATCTAACCCCTGCTTCCAATCTGCTGGAAATAGCTAAGACGTGCAGGTCTTTGATTGGATGTCATCTTCTCATAGTGTCGACTCAGACCACACTAACCTCCTTCCCTGCTTCAATTTTTCTCCAAAGCACTTCTCATGAATATACTATAACCTGCTTTTTTTCTTTCCTTCCTTCCTTCTTGCATTTATTTATTTATTTAAGCAGATTCTTACTCTAGCCCAAGCTGATCTAGAGCTCATTTTGTAGCCTCGGCTGGCTTCAAACTCACTGCAATCCTCTTACCTACACCTTCCATGTGCTGGGATTAAAGGTTTGTGCCACCATGCCCAGCAAATGTCTCAAATGTCTTGCTTTTTAATTAAATGATCATCACACTAGATAGAGTGAGGGTTCTGAAGATATAGGAGCAATGGATGGAGGGACCTTTGTTTCTTTCATTGCTGTATCCCTAGTGCCTGCCCGATACACAATAAGTTTTAGTCATTAAGTAAACACATTTCTCAAGGTTACGTTTTGCACGCATTTTGCAGTGTGCTACAGTTGACAAGCAGGACTGTTTCTTGCACTTAGCTACTACTAGGTATTAGTTGTCTTGCTTGTGAAAGTAGCACTGCAATTTGACTTCATTACAGGATCACTGTGGAGTTCAAATAACGTGTCACAACTATAAGCAGCTGTATGGGGGTAACACGCTTTGGTACTAATTCTGGTACTAAGGAGAAGATACTTACTGTTCCGGGGAGTTGATATCTTCTATCGGATCTTTGCATGTTCGAGAGGGCTCTGTGGTGTTCCACTGTAGCTGAGGGTTTTGATCGAGGTGATTTTTTAAAATGGCCTTTCCTCCATCTGATTGTGAGACAACAATATTACAAGTCCTGTTAACCTTAATTTTTTAAAAAAATATTTATTTATTTGCAAGAAGAGAGAAAGAAGATGGAGAGAGAGAGAGAGAGAGAGAGAGAGAGAGAGAGAGGAGAGAATGGATACACCAGGGCCTCTAGCCCCTGTAAATGAACTCCAGATGCATGTGCCACTTTATGCATCTGGCTTTAAGTGGGTACAAGGGAATTGAACCTGGGTCATTAGGCTTTGCAAGCACCTTAACTACTGAGCCATCTCTCCAGCCCTAACTTTAAAAACAAGTCAGCCATGCACCCTTTAGGATGCTGTCAGCGTGTGTGTGTGTGTGTGTGTGTGTGTGTGTGTGTGTGTGTGTGTGTGGAAATGCACAGTCCACAATCCCTCTTGCATTCTCTGAACCCTCCTGAGATCAAGGAGTGAGTCAAGGAGCCTGCACCAAAGACAGTAGCAGTAACAATGGGCTGAGAAAGTGTGCAGCCTGCCTGATGTCTCCAAAAGAACAAGTGGAAATCAAGTAAAGGCTTAGAAGTAAAGAGCTCTAATACTAAAGCCCTTTTCACTGGGGAAACAAGGGTGTAATGAAAAAAATGGGAAAAACCCCTCCAAAGAATTTTTTGTAGCATTCACAAAAAAATAAAAAGAATAACAGCACACTGCTGATGGGAGGCAGAAGTAGGAGGATTGCCATGAGTTCGAGGCCAGCCTGAGACTACGTAGTGAATTCCAGGTCAGCCTTGGCTACAGTGAGACCCTACCTTGAAAAACACAAATCAAACAAACCCAGCCTGTAAGGAGCTCATAGGAACCTCACCCTGTATTTTCCCATGAACCATGGTTCATTTGCTAATTCACTGTTTATGGTGAGTTTACAGAACATAACTACAACAATACCACAGGTAATGAGAATTAACTTGATATCCATGGTGCTATGGTCTGAATATGTACCTCTCAATTCATGGTTTTTGTTGTTGTGGTTGCCAAGGCTGGTCTTGAACTCCTGGCCTCAAGTGATCCTCCTGCTCACCCTTCTGGGTATCTGGAACCATAGGCATGTGCCACCACATCAAATGCTTGTGTGTTGAAACTTAATGGCGAAGGTGAACTGAGAGGTGGAGATTTTAGGGGATGAGGCCCTCATGGAAAGTATTAGGGTCCTTCTCAAAGGGTCCGAAGAATGTGTTTTAAGTCCATTTGTCCCTTCCATCCCTGAGGAACACATTCCTCCCTTCAGAGGATGAAGTGGTCTAGGCACCATCTCAGAAACAGATGGAGACCTCTCCACACTAAAGCTGAAACTTCCTTGATTTTAGACTCCAGCCTCCAGAAGCATGAGAAAAACATTTGTTTATTTATTTATTTGCAAGCAGAGAGAGGCAAGAAAGAAGAGATACAGACACAGAGAGAATGGGCGCTCCAGAACCTTCCACCACTGCAAATGAACTCCAGATGCATGCGCCACTTTGTGCATCTGGCTTCACGTGGGTACTGAGGAATTGAACTCAGGTTGTTAGGTTTTGCAGGCAAGCACCTTAACCGCTGAGCCATCTCTCCAGCCCTTTTGTTTTCAAATTCTCCAGTTCCTGGTGTTTCATTTTAGTAGCACATAGAGGCTGGGACACCTGACTAAATGCCAACAGTAGAAGGGCTGGGTCTGAACAATGCCTACCTCAACCAGCAGTGTTTCAGATCTTCCCCCACCTTGTTTTCCTGATTTGATTTTTAAAATCTGGGTCTTAGATGGATCCCAGAACTGGCCTCAAACTCTTCATCTTCCTGCCTCAGCCTCCTGAGTGCTAGGCTCATGGACGTGCACCACCACGTGCAACTTGAGGTAAAAATGTACTTTATTTTGCTTCACTTATTATTTGATTTTTAAAAACCATATTTACAGTGGCTTTTGTATTGTGAACACAAGCTTTTAAAAAGTTATATTTATTAACCTTCTGTGGTTTCTGTTTTGTGTCACCCGGAGGAAGATCTTTTCCTTTCAGGGACTATTTAAAAAAATTAACCTTAGGTTTCTTGTAGTACTTTCATGATTTTAATTTTTACATTTAAGTCTTTGTATGGCTCGAATTAACTTTTGCCTCGTACTTGAGGCAAAGATTTATCTTTATTCTTTTCTACATGGCTCTTCATTTATCCCAATGATATCAATCAAAGATTTCATTTCTCCCTCCATTAATTTGAAGTGCTCACCTTTATAAGAAACTAAACTCCAGACGTATGCACCACTTTGTGCATCTGGCTTTCCATGGGGAAGAGAGCTCAGGCTCTTTGCAGGCAAGAGCTTTTCACTGTTGAGCCATTTTCCCAGCCATAAGAGCAAAGACTTATTAGGAGTCACTTTTATCCTTTTTATTTCTTTGTTATTATCTCAAAAACACTTTTAATCAACATTTTATGTGATAAAAATGATACATGTTATTTCTTGTTGTGCGTGGTAGCTTACGCCTTTAATCCAAGCACTCAGGAGGTAGAGGTAGGAGGATTGCCATGAGTTTGAGGCCACCCTGAGACTACATAGTGAAGTCCAGATCAGCCTGGGCTAGAGTGAGACCCTACTTAGAAAAACAAAATGACAAGATGAAAAGGCACATGCTATTTCTAAAGCTATGCGATGGCATCACACCTGTGATCCCAGCACTTGGAGGCTGAAGCAGGGGGCAGTTGTTCAACATTAGCCCTTAGCTGTGGTGACTTCCAGGCTACGGTCCTGGGCTACACGAGACCTTATCTCCAATAACAATAACAACCACAAAACAGTGGTATATCTTCTTCCTTTAGTCAGAATACTATAAGAATAAAAGAAAATAAATTTCTTTGATTGAAGAATAATTTTTTGTGTATCACTGGAGAGTGAATGGGGTGCCGAGCACGCTGACAAGTGCTGTATCAGGAAACTACTTCGCAGCCCCGAAAAACAAGGTTAGAGCAAATTGATGGAGATATGCTGACATGTCAACTGATAGAGAGAGTGTATAAATGAAAAGTAAGGGCTGGAGAGATGGCTCAGCGGTTAAGGCACTTGCCACCAGTGCCTAAGCCCCCCGGTTCGATTCCCCAGGACCCACAAGGTGGTGGCCCTGGTGCACTCTCACTCTCTCTGCTTAAAAATGAATAAATGAAATATTTTAAAAAATAAAATGAAAAGTAAAGGAGTCCCTTCTTACTCATTGCAAACCATCCCTTCCCACACAGAAGGACGTAGCCAATCACCTGCTGTTGGTTCTTCCAGCCCTTTTACACACATCATACAGACACACTCACACCTATGTGCACACGTCTGTGTTTAGCACAATACTCTCTCCTCCTTGTTTAATTTAGAGAGGGTTTCATGAGGCTGGCCTTAAAGCCACTATGTAGCCAAGGATGACCTTGAACTTCTGATCTCTTGCTTTGTTCTCCTGAATATTGGAATTACAGGCATGTGCCAACATGCCTGGTTTATGTGGTGCTGGGGATTGAACTCGGGCCTTGTGTATACTAGGCAAGCACTCTACCAATTGAGCTACATCCTCAGTCCCTGCTGGCTTTTGTTTTCCACTTGGAGATTTTTTCCGTATCAGGACAATTATACCCCTCACTGCTTTCTTAAGCTTTTTGCATCACCAGAGGCTTACACATGAGAGGCACACGCTCTAGCACTCAGATGTACCTGTACTCCACACCTCACTTTTCATGACCATACAATGGGCCATGTTTGATGTTTCATAATTAACTATGAATATAATTATGAAATTAATAATGAGACCACTTCCAATGATGTTCAGGTATGTTAATGAGTCTTTCTCACCAACTAATAATGGGATAAACATGTATGTGCATACGCCTTTGCCCACATGGACGTACTCCCAGAGGCAGACTCCTTCGGTAAAATTGCCAATGCAAGGACTGTAAGAGAATACTTGAGAACACCAGCCTGACTTCCAAAACATTAAGGAGAATGACCGCTTCTAAGTTCCCCACCACACTGGTCATCTTTTACATTTTTGCCAAGGGGTAGACAAAAAGTGGTTTGTGTCATTGTGACCTACATTTTCTTTTTTAAAAATTATTTATGAATTAATTTGTTAACATAAGTTGTAATATGTCCCCTCTCCACTCTATTTTCCTGTGTGCCCTCCTCGGTAGGGTTACTGATGTCCACGGTGGGGTAATTAATGACCTGCACTTCCCAGGTGGCTGGTGAGCTGGGCAGCATAGCATCTCATCATCTGACCATTATTTTCTCATATATTGATGCTTTGGAAGCTGGAATGTTTTTCAGGGAAGTAAACACAGATTATTAACTAAGAACAAAAGGGGAAACAAACTGTGTCCCCATCAGTACACTGGAACACTAGCCATGCTGTGTAATGTGGACCTAGCTCCCAAGGGTGAGAAGTGGAGGCCCAGGGCCAGGCAGAGGGACTGAGCAGATGCTGAGCTGTGGTCAGGAGATGGGGGTCCCTGTGCTCCAGCTCTGCACGTGTGACATCAGACTAGCCGTTTTCTCCCTCTGAACCTCAGGCTCATCTATAAAGCGGCACCCAAAACCCGGTTCCTGGTCTGCCTGGACTCACCTGTGCTCTCCGTGAAGTTGCCCAGGTTGAGGATGTCGTTGAGCTCCTGGTAATGGTTCTGTTTAATATAGGTGGTCTTTTCCGGTGTGTCTTGCAGCTGCATGGTCACCTCCTCCAAGTCTTTGTCCAGCTGGAAGACAAGGTTCCAGCTGAGAATGAGTCCCCAGCACAGCTCCTGTTCCAGGGGGCGGGCCTCTGCATCTTAAGAGGACCTTGCCACTTTCATTCAAGCAGAAGCTAAGATGACAGGGACCAGGGCTTGGTCAATCATGTGATCTGTGTGGGTTTGGGCCTAGCTGGAGAGCCAAGCACACCCAGACAGGCTGGGCAGGAACCCAGGCCAGAGGCAGACCAGGGCCGTCCTCTCTGGCTCTGTGTTGACTGGTAAATCTCAATCAATCTCTTATTTGTACATGGGATGATTATAGTATCCACTTCATACAGTGGGGAGGGTGTATTAAGTCACTGAGATAATGCATGGGCGGGTCAGTATAGTGCCCAACACTGAGCCCCTCTCACTAGAGTACTATGATGTTAGCACATTCATTATTATGAATACTCAACAGACCCTAGCACTGTGCCTCACACCGCTGGCTCAGACCCCTGGCCCTAGGGAGAGTGGAGAGAGGAAGGAGTCAAATCCCTTCCCTGATACAGCAAGTCCAGAATGTGAGGCTTGGCTTGGGTATAAAGAAACCCCAGTATGGCTTTGCTGGAATATTCTAGAAGCAGTTCAGAACCATGGGTCAAAGGTGAGGACTGCTGTAGCACAGCCTTCCCCAAGGAAAGCCAGTCTCTGTTCTCTCTCCCTCTCTGTGCATGGGGGAGGGGCGGCATGGGGGCTTTGCTTGCAGCTAGTCTGGAAGCTCAAAGATTTCTATGCTCCTCTCTTTCTAGGAAGTCTGGGATTGCTGGCCTCCGGGAGCCTGGACCAGTGGGGGTAATAACCTTGAATCAGACTAGACAAATGGCTTGTTTTTGGTTTGTCACTCCAGCCATCAAGACAACAGATGGGATCCTGATGGCATGACACAGGGGTGATCTCGAGGCTGTGGGGGAGGGGAAGCTCAGAGGCTGGTCAGAGGGACCCCTGATGCACACCTCTGTGATCTTCATCCGAAGGCGGTGGTTTTCAGACTGCAGGCCCTCCAGGCGGGATGTGCTGGCCTGGTTCACGCTGGTGACTGAGGTGGATGTTTTCGAATCTTCTTTCTTCTGATTCTGGGTGAACTGGAATCGCCTGTTCTGAGTGGCCGCATCAGGGTTTGTTCTCAGAGTGATGAGCTGAAGGGACAGAGGTGGCTTTGAAGCAAGAATTCTGGCTCCTCTCACCTCCCACCTCCCTCCAGCAGGTCCTTAACCAAAAGCAACTGGGGCCCCAGGAAGGTGGAGGCCTGGGGCTCATGAACTCTGGGCCAAGCCAGAATCTGCCACAGGTTTGAGTGTGACAAGGGGCAGGTGGCTTCCCTTTCACTGAGCCTCAGTGTCCCTCCTGACCTGGAGAGTCATCCTCCTGACCCCACCTGCATTCCAACATGGGCCAAAGGCCATGCAGGGCCTTGCCTTGTCCCACTGGGAAATAAACCCAGAGGAGAAAGTTATGATGATAATGTTATTGAGGAACACGAAGACATTGCTAGAACCTTCATGAATTTGAGAACTGACTGCTAACCCCATCTGTCACTGGCAAAAGCATTTCAGCTGCTTAAAGCCCCACAACACATCAAACTATCTTCTAGTTTCTGTGGGTCAGGAGTCTGGTCATTCCTTAGCTGTATCCAAGAATTTGTTTTGTACATGAGGCAAAAAAAAAAAAAAATTGCCACTTGACCCTGATCTTAACCATACATTCTAGAAACAGAGCAGGCTGTGGCTAGCACTGGAGAGCAGGGGCTGAGGCACCATGGCTTCTGTTTGCCCCCTGTGGAGGTAGAGACTTCACTGTCAACAGGTTAGAGGGTATCAAGGACAGAGTGCACACTGGGCCTGTGGTCTGGCTCTCCTCCTGGAGGGCCTGGAAAGACAGTGGGGCAGGAAGTCCAGGGCCAGAAGATGCAAACCAAGGAATGCCTGGAACCCAGGGCACTTCGGGCAAGGGTGTTTGTTGTTGTTTATTTTGGTGTGTGTGGGCAGTGGTATGTGGTGTATGCATGTGTGTGCAGGGGCATGCACCCAATATACAAGTGTGCAGAGGCCAGAGCAGAGGCCAGAGCAGGCGTCTCCCTCTAGCACACTTCCACCTTATTTTCCTGAGGCAGAGGTATTGAACCTGGAGCTTGCCGTCTTTTGGCTGACCATCGAGATGCAGCAATTTTCCTGTCTCTGCTTTGGGGTCATAGCATGCACACCCATACTTGGCTTTTTACAAGGGGATTGAACTTAAGTCCCCATGCCTGCTCAGGAGGGCTCTTGTCCACTGAGCCATCTTTTCAGTCCTTCTTTTTCTTTTTTTCCAAGGCAGGGTCTTGCTCTAGCCCAGGCTGACCTGGAATTCACTATGTAGTCTCAGGCTGACCTCAAACTCATAGCGATCCTCCTACCTCTGCCTCCCAAGTGCTTGGATTAAAGGTGTGCGTCACTATGCACAGTTCTTTTTAGTTCTTTTAGGGAGAGAGAGAATGGGCACACTAGGGCCTCTTGCTGCTACAAATGAACTCCAGACACATGCACCACTTTGTGCATCTGGCTTTATGTGGGTACTGGGGAATTGAACCCAGGCCAGTAGGTCTTAGAAGCAAGTGTCTTCTTTTGATACAGGATCTCAGATAGCACAGGCTGGGCTTGAACTCCTGATCCTCCTACCTCCACCTCCCACTGGCCTGGAGCTTGCCAGGAGTGGAGGCCTAGAGAAAGTGTACATCCTGGAAGTGCCCAGATCAGCCCTGGGGTCAAATGACTTTCTAGGAGGGTGGAGCAATCTGTTTCCCCAATGGGCCTCTGGGACCATTCCTCTCCTTATGGCAGAGGTTCCCTGACCTGGGGCAGGAGCTCCTTCCCTTGAAACCCACTGAGCTCAGGCCGCAGGGGGTCCTCAGTGGGCAAGGCTCTGATTCACTTGCTCACTGTGGCCTAGGATGATGTTTGCAAAATATCTCTTCAAGCTGGTCCTTAAGGTCAACCCTTCAGAGCAGTGTAACATGTAAGTGGGTAACAAAAGTGGTTGTTCCTTCTGACTCAACAATGCCACTTCAAAGGCTCATTCTACTAGGGATAAGGAACAAGGCAGGCACATCATGAGGAAAAAGGTTCACTTCTAAAAAATCTGTAACAACTGTAATGTTCACTGATAAGGGGTCAGATGGGTGTGTCAATGACAGAACTTGTCCCTCAGTGATGGCTGTGTGGGAAAATACAAATGTCAAAAAGTTAAGTGAAAGAGGCTAACTAGAAGAAAATACGTGTGCTATAGTTAAGGCCCTGTTTTCAAAAGCACAATTTACTAGTCTTGAAAAAACAGAAAGAGCAACATCAGAGATATTAACACCTAAGCAAGCACAAACAGTTTCTTAATCTGGAGCTCTTTTAATCTATTTACCCATGTGGGTGTACAGGCACACATGTGGGGAGCAGAGGACAACTTTGAGGTGTCTGTGCTCTACCTCCCATTGCTGTAGGTATTTTGAGATCACAGATGCATGCACCACTTTGCACCCAGCTTTCTGTGGGTGCTGGGGAATTGAACTTTAACTGCTAAACCACCTCTCCAGCCTCCTATGTGGGATGCATGAAAAACCTTGCTGCTCTCTGCATTTCTTAACTTTTGATAATGTGAACTATGAACTATTATCGCTTATGGTTTGGCTATGGCTTAAGGTGTCCTCCAATGGTTCTCCTGTGGGTTGGTGCTCAGTGTGATGGTGAGGAGAGGTGTGCTGAGTGGGGGGAGGGGTCCTTGGAGGAATGTCTTCCCACTGGACTCAGGTAGTTCTTGAGAGACCGAGGTGCTGTAAGAGGGAGGCCAGCCCCTTCACTGCTTTCTGGTTTTGTCTGAAGGTCAAATGGCTCACTGGATAAAGTACTTGCTGCAAGCATTCAGGCCCATGTAAAGGCCAGGCAGCCATGGTGATGGGTTTGTGATCCCAGTGCTCAGGGATTTAGATGGAGAATCCCCAGAGCAAACTGGTGTGAACAGAGTTTAAGTGAGACCCTGTCTCAGGAAATGAGGTGGAGAGTGATTAGGAACACACCTGATATTGACCTTTGGACTCCAATACATGTGCGCAGCCTCCCCCCCCCCCATATATGGATGTGCACACCTATACATACAATGAAAGCTGTAATCTCTTCCCCCGACAGGTGCTTCTGCTGTTCTGTGGTGACTCTGTCACTATGAGACCCTCCCCAGAGCTTAAGCATGCCTCTTGAGCCTCCAGAATGACAAATTAAATAACTCCCTCTTTTTATAAAGTTAGCTAGCTTCAGGTATTTCATTATAGTAACAAAACAGACTAGTAAGTCATCATAACAAAAAAAAAAGGAGAATGCATAAAGCTTCCAGGAAGTGCAGAAAGCCAGCAATCCCCCTGTGATGGAGACAGGCCAGCAGGTGGGGTACCTTTGGCACAAACACCAGGCAGAGGGTGATGGTGCTGCAGAAGATGATGACCAGAGCCACGATGCAGAACTGCACGTTGGGCTGGTCGCGGGTCAGGAAGGAGACGGCAGCCCCGATGATGCACATGATGCCCACGTTGTACACGCTCATGCCAATGTACTTGCTGTCGTTGAGGGCGGGGATGCTGACGTTGCGGGTCTCCCACGCTAAGAAACAACCGAACAGCTGAAACAGTGAACACAAAGGGGAGGTGATCGTTACACTGCTCAGGAAGCTGCAGGAAAGGGATGGGGGATCTACCGGCAGCCTGTTCTGGATTCGAGGCCCCAGATTGCATCCCACTGAGGAAATGCAGACTGGAGGTGTGCCCGCCATTGGGTTCTCCTTCACCCTCAAAACCTATTTCTGCACAGGCCCACCAGAGGTCAAGGACCTTCACATGAGATCTTGACCACTTCCTCTTGGCTCTCCAGAGAACAGAGACCTGCCCCAGGTCACACAGCACTAGGGTGTCTCCAGAAGTTAGCACAGTTCTTTGACTATGAAGCCAAGCTGCTGCTTTGTGATTAAGACTTCTCTCCTAGTCACTCAGAACAGACGCCATGTCCCAACCTCCCTGGAGACGGCATGTGGCACACGAGGGCCTGTGCACAGGTTCTGTGTCGTGCCTTAGAGGAAAGGAGCTGAATGTGATGGGTGGAGCTCCAGCAGCTCTCTTGCACCAGTGTGGAAACTGTGGGGTGGATGTGGGGGCAACAAGACTGTGGGCGCTCCCGCCCCAGCTCTATATGGCTGCCTTTGGAATAGATATGCTGGGGAGGGGAACTCCCTATATCTTTAGTTTCACTGGAGCCCAGGCTGGAACTCACTCTGTAGTCCCAGGCTGGCCTTGAACTCACAGTGATCCTCCTGCCTCTGGAGTGCTGGAATGAAAGGCGTGCATCACCACGCCCTGCCACTGTCTGGATCTTTAACCACTATTCTTTTGAGCTTTTCTATTTTCCTGAGTAACACATCTCCCTAGCACTGGATAGGACAGAGGTCAAAGGTGAGGTTTTATTCTGCACAGTGATCTGAGGGGAAGGGAGGCTGCATGGGGTGTGCTGGGCAGAATAGAGGTCAGGGTGGCAGGAGGGAGACTCCTTTCCGGTAGGGATTCTTCCTCATTGGCCTGGGCCTCTGGAGATCTTCTCACCAAGGTCTCTTTCTCTTGTGTCACCCAGTGATAAACTGTCATCACCCTCAGGACTGACGTCATCATACTGTGGGGCAGGAGCAGGCTGGCTGTGGAGCCAGAGGATCTGGAATGAGCTCCGCCCTGGCTGTGAGACCCTGGGCATGTGTCTGAGAAAATGGAGGAATAACCTCTCTCCAGTAGCTTCTGTTTGGATGAAGCCAGAGGGGGGTGCAAGGGCACTCTGTGAACTGAAATGTCCTGAATGAAACCCTGTAAAAGCTACTCCCCGACAGATCCTCCTTGATGGCACCTTGGCTTTCCTCTCCCAGTCCTGTGACCTGTTCTCTTTGCAACTTGATAAATATTATTATTTTTTGAGACAGCTAGCCTTAAACTTATTACGTAGCTAAGGATGGCCTTGACTTTCTGACCCTCCTGCTCTATCTCCAGTGTGTAGGAGTTACAGGTGTGCACCAGCACATTTGGCTTAAACAGTGCTGGGGGACTGAAGGGAGTCTTTTGTCATGCTAGGCAAGCGCTCACATCCCCGTCCCTCCGTGTGTTTCTGAGACAGTCTCGTTAAGTACCTCAGGCTGGCCTCAAACTCTCAATCCTCCTGCCTCAGCCTCCTGAGAGTATAGATGGGCATCTCCACACCCAGTTGGTTCATTCACTTTTGCTATGTGTTTAAAGTCATTTAAAAATAGAAAGCCATGGGCCCTGGAAGTGACTGGGTGCCGAGAGGAAGCCATGGGCTGCTTGAAGCCTGCTCTGTGCAGCTTCCTTCACATGTGGCCCTTTGGTCCCTTGGAGGTCGAGCCACCATGCAGGGGCTTGTCCCAGGGCAGACACCTCCTGGCAGTGAGTTTCAGGGTAGGTGGGTCCCTGAGGTAGAGACGGGCCACCACATCAGAGTAAGTCTCCACCAGACAAAGCACGGGCACATCTGGAGAGCTGGTGGTTGGCTTCAAATCTCAGAAGAGTGTAAGGAAGAAACAGAGTGACAAATGAAGATTCATGGGCATTTACAGAACTATACAGAGGCAGATTTCAGTTGGGATAAGGAAGAACTTTTTGTCAAAACGACCCATCTGTACGTAGTAGGTTGAAAGGTGGTTATGTCCACATCTGAATCTCTGGATGTGGGAAAAAGGGTCTTTTCAGACATAATCAAGGATCATGGCATTGCTCCGGAGTATCTGGGAAGCCCCACATCCAACAGCAAAGACTTGGAGAGAAGAGGGGAAGAACTATGAAGATGAGGGTAGAGACTAGCGCCCTCCCTGCAAGGCTGCCTTGGCGGAGCTGGAAAGGGTCTTTCCTACAGCCTTCCGAGGGATATGACTCTGCCTTGATTCTGGAATTCTGGCCTCTAGAACCATGGCAGAACACATTTCTGACTTTTTAAAGCCACTGTATCGTGGCAACTTGTTATCATAGTCAAAGGAAATAAGTAGCCTTCACTGTCTATAGATAGTCCAAGTTGCTTTGAAAGTGTGAATTTCCATGCTGGAGCCATGGAAACCATTAGTGGATTCCAGGCTGGTGTCACTCAGGCTAGGTTGCAGGGCTGTGCATACTCTTTCCAGGCCCAAGATTCCAGAGAGAAGGAGTATGGGCAAGACTGGGATTTAGACCTAAACCCTCAGAGCCAGGAGGCTGCGGACCCGTTCAGATTGGTAAAGCTGTCAAATACAGCTAGCTTTGTGTGGTCCAGCTGAAGAAATATAGTCAGCCTGTTCATATGTGAAAGTAGGTGGGCAAGGTAATAATGAATGATGACTGATCATGGCTGGTCTATGCAGTTGAAAGATGTCACCACTGCTCACCAGATCTAACCCCATGGAGTTCTCAGAATCAAGGGGTGTGAAGAGTCTGGTTTCATTCTATTCAGCACGGGCTGGCTGGGGAAACTTCAGTCATTGCTTCCTAATGTCAGGGACAGTACCGTTACCATTGTGCACACTTCCTGTTGGAAGATATCCTGCCATTCATGGAGTTGAGGTCTGTCTTGTTTGTGGCTGATGGGCCTGGGCCACTCATCTCTGATAGTTCTCTTCATGTTTTTGGTGGCCATGTTCCTTGTATATGTCCTTATCCAAATCCAGGACCTCTGGCCAGTGCCCTAGGTCTTATTTCTACTCAGTGGACGCCCCTAAGGTCATTACTCTGAGAGGTCCAGAGGATAGCCCTGTGGTCCTGACATTTTCACGGGGTCTCAAAAGACTGAAATGGAAACCAAAAGGGCACCTCAGCTGCTGTGTAGTGGGGACAATCTTTGCCTGAGGCTCCCTACCACATGGCCATCTGGTGTGGCCCCTTGAAGGACATCAGTTCAGTCACTAACAGTTCTGGGAAGCAGCAGCAGGGAAGAAAACACAGGAAATTCTACTTTCTTCAACTTTTGGAGAAGGTTTCATTTTTAGCTTCTAAGTTAGGGCCACAGAAGTGGATGGTGGTGAACTTTTCTTGAGGAAAGATCTGAAGAGGACACAGTGACCAGCTTCCCATTCCTGGAAGGATTCAAGTGGAGTGATGTGACAAGTTTCGTAGGATGTGGAGAGAAGATTGAAGGGTTACCCAGGCTACAGTCAGGCAGAACTGACTTTTCAGTTTTTCCTAGTGTTCAAATCCCAGGACTGTGTGACTCAGGCTTAGCATGTGATCTTCTGTGTGGAAAGGGAGAGGGCTGAGCTCAGAGATCACAGGTTAACCTACAGCCTTTCACAGGTCATGTAACCTGTCTGAGCCTTACTTTTCTCGTGTATAGAATGGACATGGCTCACTCAAACTCTCCTGGATTCAGAGAGGATCCGGTGACGTGTGGCATGGGACTGTGTGTTGGATGTCAACAGACTATTCTTTCTGGGAGCAGTAGGGTGACAGTTGTGAGGTGCACTCAGAGCTTTAGGGCGACTTCTTGTTAGCATCCTGGCTCTGCTACTTACAAGCTGAGTGATCTTGGGCAAGACACGGAGACTCAGTGTCCTCAGGAAAACAGGGACATCATTTGTGTCTGTCTCCCAAGATTGCTGTGGGGGCTGAACCTGGCCTAGCAGAGAGTCAGACAGAGCTCAGGCTTGGGGGGGGGGCTCTATTTAACTTTTATGTTGATGAAGGCCCCTAGGAGAGAGGCTTGGCAGAATAGCATCCCCCAAATCTGTCACCCGCCTGTACCTACCATGAGGAGCCCCTTGTAGGCGTAGACGATGCCCAGCCAGATGGTCATGTGGGTGTTTTCACAGTGTTCCAGTAGTGGGCGGATGGAGATGTCTCGGCCTGCTGGGTCCGGCTGTGCAGAGAGAAAACAGAAACCCCGGGGGTGGACTGGGCGCCTTCCAGTGGCCAGGACCCTAGCCAAGAGCACTTCCCCACCATGAGCCACAAACAGTGACATAAGGGGGACTTTGGACCCCACCTCTGTGCTCATAGTATGTGGTAAAAGTGCCAGCAGAACAAGATGCCTTGTGCTTGTTGGTTGCAATTCAGCCCTGCACCCCATTCCCTAGGTTCCTTCTGTCTTCCCAACTTGAGCGAGAGCTACTGAGAGTAGTGACTGGGTCAGTTCTGTTCTCCCAGGGCCAACAAGACCTGGCCCAGAAAAGGCTTGTTGAAAGAGCAAGAGAGACAGCTCGGTGCAAAGTTAGAACGAGAGGGTCTCCGATGACTTTGGAGTTAACTTGGGCAGCTGGAGTTAAAGAATGCATTAGCCTAGCCCTTCCAGGTTACATATCACATGACTCAGCAGGGCCAAAGCTGATTGGACAAGAGATGGGCACCTGACTCCACTTCTAAATATCTAAATACATGCCTCCTCAAAATGAGGACACTCTTTCACAACAACATACTTTTATGAACTTGAGAAATTTAACACCAGTATCTGATGTTAGATAATATACCAGTCATCTTCAGATTTCACCAATGGGTCCTAAATGCCTAAAGGCATTTAGTCTCCTTTAACCATGCCCCAACCCGCTTTGGTCTGCGTATCATTGGTATTCCTGCAGAATTCACTTCAGTTCATTCACAGTGTCCCTCAGGTTGGGCTTGCTGGCTGTGTTTTCACAGTTAGATTCAGGTTATATATGCTGGGCAGGAATCCTATGTGGTCCTCGGCTCGTCTGAGCTTCCCCTCAAGGGTGCTTGATGGCACTTTGTCCCATTACTGGTGATGTTAATGGTGATCACTTGCCCACAGTGATGTCTGCCAGGTCTCTCCACTTGAAAGGCACCATTTCCCTTTGGAATTAATGAATCTGTGGGAGCCACTGTGAGACTCTGCAGATCCTGTTCCCGCAAACACCGGCTAGGGCTTCCCTTGCCTTGATGGTTCCTACCGTGTCACGCGACTTTGGAAGCAGCACACTGGGGATTTACTGCAACTGCCCTGATGGTCCACACTCCTGAGCAAACAAGCGCTGTCCTGTCCTCCCACTAGTTATGATCACGGTCTCCTTTCTAACTCAGCCCGTGACTTGTAGCTCTCATTACACATTCTGATGCTCAAGTTCACCCAGATTTGACAGCTTGTGTCTTTTGTTTTCCACACATGCTTCTATCATTTTTGGGGTGAGCACTTTCTTACTTCTTGGCACAAAGATGTTTCAGTATTGAAATTCATTATTGGATCTCTAAGGAGACTTGGTTCTTTTTAGTTGATAATTGTGTTTAGAAACCAACAGCTGAGCATTGGTGTGCTGTTTCTAGGGTGTCATCACTTTTAGGCCCTGCGTGTGTGTGTGTGTGTGTGTGTGTGTGTGTGTGTGTGTGTGTGTGTGTATGTGTGTGTGCATGTATCCATCCATATCTCTCTCTCCCTCCATTTATACGCCAAACTTCCTAGCTTCCTAGAGTACTTCCTAGCTGTACTCTCTATCACCTATTCTGTATCTATTTTAATTTTAAACTTTTATTGACAGCTTCCATAATTATAGACAATAAATGATTTTGACTCCCTGCAACCCTCCCTCATATCTCTTCCCCCTCTCAAATAGTCTCTATTTTGTTTCAGTGTCATGTATCTATTTATTTTACAGATGAGATTGGTCATGTATGACTACAGACTTTATAGACAAAGGCAAACTTCCATTCTTGCCTGCTTGCTCCTAGTCCCTACTTGCATATCTCTTCTCCTAGTGAGATCTCTGACTTCCAACCACATCACAATATTTCCTCATGCACTCAGTCCTACAATATAGCTTCAGAACTGACACACGTAGGGCTGGAGAGATGGTTTAGCAGTTAAGGCATTTGCCTGCAAAGCAAAAGGACCCGAGTTTGACTCCCCAGTGCCCACGTAAAGCCAGATGCACAAGGTGGTATATGCATCTGGAGTCCATTTGCAGTGGCTGGAGGCCCTGGCATGGCCATTCTCTCTCTGCTTCTTTCTCTCTCTCACTCACTTTCTCTCTCTCTCTCTGCAAAAAACTGCAGTTAAAATAAATACAATTGTCATGGTTTGATCCAGGTGTCCCCCACAAACAAATGAATGTGTTCTGATAGATTGATCCTCAGCTGACGGCAGTTTGGGTTTTACAACCTCCATGAAGCTGTGTTGTTGGGGGCAGGCTTATGGGGTTATAAGCCAGCTTCCCCTTGCCAGTATTTGGCACACCTTCCTGCCGCTGTTTGCAGTGCTGTGGCAGAGGTGATGTCCAGCCCTCTGCTCATGCCATCATCTTCCCTGCCAGGATGGAGTCTCCCCTCCCTAGTCCGTAAGGCAAATAAACCCATTCCTCCACAAGCCGCTTTTGTTTGGGTTCTGGTTCTTTCTAGAAACCTGACCGCAACAACAATAATATATATTTTTAAATAAAAAAGAATGGACACATATACATATCAATAACCAACTAAGCAGAGTTGATATCTTTGCAAATGTGCCTTCCCAATGGATCCCCCTGATGACATATTGTGACAGAACCGTGTTCATGGTGTGTTCTTTTGGAGTTGTGCTATTGGGCACTGACACTGTTGGGGGTGGTCAATCACTGGGGGGGAGGGGCACTTTGATGAGGTTCAGGGATACAGAAGGCAGGCCCTAATGGTGGGGAATGGAAGGGTTTCTCATTTGGCTCTGCTCTCCGTGTCTGATCCTGGAGGCGGGCAGTGCCCGCGCTCCTATGGAAGCAGGAAGAGCTTGGCTGGGTGGGTCCTTTGGGCTCAGGTCACTTTGTTACCAGATCATCTGGTTGCATACTATCTCAGGCTTGATGTCCCAAGATACAGAAAGACATTAGCTCAACCTTTTTAGGTACCTAAGTGAGCTGGAGTGCCAGAGGGGACAGCAGGGTCCCCGGAGGCTCCTGCAATGTAAGACACTCCAGGGATCTCCAGAAAGCAAAGTGAGAGTGGCCTGGACTAGAAACTTCCCCTCCTCTGCCCCTCCCCCACCCCATAGCTGGACTTCATTCACTATGGGTAATGGGGGTTCTCGACATCCTTTCATTGCTTAATTAAGGAGACAGGATAGACTTTGTTCCAAGGTCAGCAGTGACACGGTATCAAACTCTGGGCTTCTCCATTGTCTGACAACCACAGACATCAAAATGCAGCAGCACAGGCCCCTGAAGTCACTCTTGAGTAGCAGACCCATTAATGAGGGTTGTGTCTACTGTTCTAGAGTGAAAGGCAGCAATTTGTGATGGACTCTGACTCCCGGTGGAGTCTGAGCCTCAGACACCACCTCACTGCAGAGAGAACTCTATTTGAAAAAGCTGCCTGGTTTTTACATCCAGGGATGGAAGCTCCTCTGTCTGGCTCTTGGGAGAGTCAGGAGGGGGGATCCATGGAGAAAGGTCACTTCACCTGTGTTCACCTGTACAAGGGACCCGGCCCTGCAGTAGGTTTGGGTTTCCACTGACCTATAGACTTAGAGTTGAGCTCAACCTTCTAGTTGTGTGGAGTGTTCTAGGTTGTCTTGACTCTCAAATCTGCTGTCTTCCATGGTCAGTCACATAGCTCTTGTCCCATCCAGCTTTCATTGAACGGCTTCGACCTGCCTATTCCCTTTGCTACCAACATTCCAGCCTCATTATCCTCCTCTTCCCTCCCGACCCTCCCATTCTCCTTCTTCCTGACCTCATCGAATCTTGAATTCACCATTCGTACTTTGGACTATTTGGTTCCTGGCCATCTCAATAAGTTGGGCACAGCCTGGGTTTCAGAGAGGCAGAGCATCAAAGACAGGACCCACAGAGAGTTCAGACAAGGTAGTGGTCCCCAGGATGATTATCTGCTTCTATCCCACCTCCCCAGGACACAAGAGATGACCTGGTAATAAACCTCTAGAACCTGGTAATTCATATCACTCTCACTAGCCCATATCTCCACGCTACAGGACACAGCTCACAGGGGCAGGGTTGGGGATAATTTGGGGGAAGTAAGGCCACTGTCCTTGAGAGGTTGGGGGTCAGGAATCTTTAAATACCATCAAGTGACTCTTGTGCCGAGTATCAAAGCAAGCTGAGTAAGTCATGCTTCTTTCTGGATCATAGGGAACCTGGGTGGACCTGAGGCTCACAGTGGTCTGCGTAGCAACCCCGGTAAGGAGAGGCACCCAAGGGCAGCCATGGGGAGCCCACCATCTGAGTGCTTCCTTGGCATCAATGTCGTGTACCATAGTGCCACTAGAGGGCACCAAAGAACCGCATGGCAGGTCTAGTCCCTTAGACCTGCAACCGGTGAAGTGGTGGTCAGCACTCAGTCACTCTGAAAATCACTCACTGGTCTTAATGGAGGCCTCTGAGGCCAGATGTCAAAGCACCGTGACAACCATTTAGCAGCTTCCAGGGTAGCTGTTGGGGGCTGTTGGGGGAGGGGGACTGCTGTGCCCCTACCTTGAGGGCTGCCCACAGCCCAGGGCCAGGGAGTAGAGCTAGCATAGGCTCTCAAGCAGGACTAGTGCCTGGGTTTCAGCCACTTCTTTGAACTGTTTCCATGACGGCATTGGTTAGCAGTGCTCTGGAGGACTGCTTGTACGGATTTGCAGCTTGCTTTCTCTCTAGTTTTCTTCCTTACATGTGTCTTACCTGGGCAAACAGCCATTCCCCCTTCTTTTCCCTTCACTCCTTCTTCCCTTCTTTCTCCCCCTTCCCTTCCTTCCTCCCCCTCCCTCTCTCCTCTCCCCCTCTCTCCCTCCCTTCTCTCTCTTTCTTTCTTTCTTTCCTTCCTTCCTCCCTCCCTCCCTGTCTCCCTCCATCCCTCCCTTCCTTTTGTGTTTTCTTTCTTACAGGCCAACACACTCCCATTTGCCAGGTCCTGCTGTGGACACAATGATGTCACAATAACCAGGACAGAAGACAGTCATGTCCTCATGGCTCTCCTACCCTAGCAGGACTGGCTGGTTTCCATGAGGAGTGGCTTCAGAGGTCCAGGGGGTGAATGCATCGACCTCCCCCCTCCCCCGTGTTAGCACCTGTGGGAACAAGGCTCACCTTCTGCTGGCTGCTAGATAAGGACTCTACTCATGCCATCTTGTTCAAGCCTTATCAAAATCTAACACG
>PVHP010017784.1:0-33977 GCA_004024765.1 Zapus hudsonius | reverse complement strand
GTGAGGTTTAGCTCTGCTTTAATGTTGAGGTCTTAAGAGTCTCTGGATTTCTGCTTTCCCTGGTTACCTGACTCACTGTGGAGGGCGGACTCTTCCCCATCTCGCTTCTTCCTCAAAGGTTTGGTTTGGGCTCTATATCATAAGTGAGGAGTGGTTCATCTCCTCTTGGGTGACAGGCGACATCTCAGGTCCTGTTGGTAGAACTGGGTTGTCCACAGTCTAGCTGCCTTCTGAAACCTACAAACAGAATCTACAACAGAGAGTGAGATCAGTATAGGTTAAATGAAACAAATGTTGTTAATTTGGCAAGATTCTAATGGGTGCAGCCTCTCTGAAGGTCTCTGGTCAGTGGGGATTTTCCTTGATCTTCACGTGGCTTTACCATGGATCACAGTTCCAGTTAAGGGTTACCTGCCACTGAGAGGTTCTCTTAGCCAATTAGCAAGTAGTTGATTACTCACCTAGGTTCAGCATCACTAATGCACAGATGAGCACTTCTTGCCTTCCTGGTTTCTACCATACAGCAGTGTCTTTGGCGTTCTCGTAGCATCATTCAGTGTGGTAATCAGTGACCTCTGCTTTCTCAGAATATCATTCGTCAGTTTCCCCTGGCAGCTTGTATAACTCCTTTCAGCAATATGAGTGCTACCATCTGGGGGCTGAATACCATTCTGGATTAAGCAGGCTCTCTCAGTGTTGCGTGATGACAGTCTATGATATCTTCAAGCAATAGATTCTTACCTTTGGCCTGGGGCTGGTATTCAAGAGCTTTGACATAAGCCTGTCTTGTTTTGGGGACCTTGGAGGTCTCTTAGATCAACAATTCAGTGTGGGAAGTAACCAATGACTGGGACCAGGAGTTACAGGCCAGAGCAATTTGTCTTGGGGTTAGGCTACCTCCTACTCTATTCAGGGCCTCTCTTACCTGAAGATACCCATATATTTTTATTTATTTGAGAGAGAGAAAGACAGAGAGAAAGACGGAGGGAGAGAGGGAGGAAGGGAGAGAGAGAGAGACTATGGGTATTCCAGAGCCTCCTGCAACTGAAAATGTACTCCAGATGCATTAGCCACTCTGTGCAGGTGGCTTTGCACAGGTACTGGGGAATCAAACCCATGCCATTACATTTAGTAAGCAAGCACCTTGTGCCACTGAGCTATCTCTCCAGCCAAGCTTTTAAAAACAGGTAATTCCAAACCTGTGAGAAAGTTGAAAGTGGAGTATGGTCAGAGGAAGAAGAACGTCACAGAACACTGAGGTGTTCTGAGACTGTTTGGTCCAGGTCAGAAGGGAGGTGCCCTTAACACTAAATCTAATGACTTTGTACCCCAAAATTACTAGGTTTAAATCTAGGCTTCTCTAAGTGCCCGTTGACTGAGTACTGTAAAATATGCACAATAGTAATTTACTCACCTATAAGGAAAAATGATGTAAAATTTGCAGGAAAATGGATGGAATTGGGGGGGGGGAAGGTAATAAATATATATCCCCAGAAAAACAAACAGTGCACGTTCCTCCTCAGGTGTGTATCCTAACAGTTATGTTTGTGTGTGTGTAAATAAGGACTGTGAGAGGCAGGATGTGCTAGGCTTGTAGATGGACTATGACAGAGGGTCAGGGCGTACGAGACAGGGGCACAGGACTCCCGTGAGGTCTCTGGGAGGAGAGCAGGCTTGTGAAAGCACCAGGGTCCATGGAGCAGCCGCGGAGACTCAAAGCTCCCACAACCACCATGCAAGGGCAGAGCAAGTGCTCACTGCTCACTAGAGAGCAGGCCCTCCTCAGAAACCAAATCTTCTGGCGTCCACCTTGCACTTCCCATTTTAAAGAAGTGTGAGGAATACTTTTATATTGCTGATAAGTTACTTCATGGATGGAATTTCGTTTCAACCGGTGGACCCTCTAAGACATCCTCCCACCATAGTCACTGTGCAGTCTATGTGAGGAAGCTTGGTGGGAAGGGCCTCGCTGGGGATGTGGCATGGTCCCCTGAGGAGGCCTCACCAACTGTTGCAGTCAGCTTTCTAGTTGCTGTGCAGAAAGAACCCAAACAAAAGTGGCTTGTGGAGGAATGGGTTTATTTGGCTTATTTGGACTTCAGGGGAGACTCCATCCTGGCAGGGAAAATGATGGCATGAGCAGAGGGTGGACATCACCTCTGCCACAGCACTGCAAACAGCGGCAGGAAGGTGTGCCAAACTCTGGCCAAGGGAAGCTGGCTTATAACCCCCATAAACCCACCCCCAAAAACACAGCTTCATCAAGGTTGTAAAACCCAAACTGCCATCAGCTGAGGATCGATCTATCAGAACACATTCATTTGTTTGTGGGGGACACCTGGATCAAACCATGACACCAACCATCATCCAACTCTGAAGCAGAAGAGAGCTGGACAGGTCTATGGAAGCAGGAAACGGAAAATAAGTAGATACACGACAACTTTTAAAAGTTCATATAGGAAGCTATTGAGCAATGATTTAATATGAGCATATTTTTAGAGTGCATAATGGTTCCTACACTATACCTGGGGTGTTTATTTATGTGTGTTCTTTCTTTTCCCTTTCTACTGACTCAGAGATTATCTATTTAATTATTTTCTCTCTCCAAATTACAGGAAGAGCTGACATGTTTAATGTGCAATACATAGGACAATGACCTACTAGATTTTCCACAAATATTTACTGAAATAAAAACTAAGTACAACTTAATAATTCAATATCCTAAATGGCTAAAAATGAAGAGAAAGAAAATCCAAGGATAGCAGCTTATTACTTGCTGAGTCAGAACAAGCCACGGAAGTTGAAAAACAATTTCTCTACCACTCTGCTTAAGACAGGAATTTGCTTCCCAACTATACCACCCTGAGGAGGGTGACCCGAACTGATGAAACTCCCAGCCCTGGGTACCGAGTAGGCTGCCCCAGTTCCAGGTAAATGATGCCCCATCCCATTCAGTACCACTGGTACAATCCTGGTCTAGATTGGTGTGATGGTTAGGTTTTGTTGTCAACTTGGATCTTTTTAATTATCTTGGGTGTGTCTCTGAGGATGTTTACAGGAAGGCAGCCTCTCAGTAAGGGGCAGGATGTAAAGAAGCTCAAAGAAGCTGGAAGTAAATATCCTTTCCTGTGTGGGCAGTGTAGGAAGGAAATTCCAGAGACTCAGGAAGCCATTAAGTTTGGGGAAGAGTTGCAAGACTCCACCCTAAGGCTATATAAAGGGGAAGAAATTCTCTCCTTGGCCCTCCTGCCTGCTCCCTGTTCTGTGTGTGTGGTGTTGGTGATGGGTTTCTCTCTCTGCTTGGACCTGTGAAAGGGGAGCAGCCTCTTTTGCATTCTGGAACTTCCTCTGTATCTATAGCTACAAATAAGTCCTTTCCTCCCATAAACTGTGCCTGATTTGGAGATTCATCCCAGCTGTGTGTGGCCGACTACGACAATTGGGGAGCTAGCCCATGTGGCACTAAGCTCCCTTCCCAGCTTGCCTGCCTACACAGCCCTGACTAGTCACACTGCCAGAGAACATCTCTGGAGACAGATCAGGTGGAGCCTGCTCAGTGCCCAGCCAAGACAGACCTGCCATGGTCCTGGGGAAAGACAGGCATTGCACAACCACCTGTATCAAGGATGACCAGGCTGCTCAAGGCAGGCTCAGCAAGAGAGAAGGACTGCCTCCAGAGGGCAAACCTAACACAGAACAAATACACGAGAAAACAGGGAAAGACATCTCCACCAGCAATGCTCAGTACCATAGTGCACGCTGCCATTGAACACAGCTCATAGGAAACTCCAGACATAGAATTGCAAAATGCAATTTTACAATAAGCCTATTGGACATACAAAATGAGTCCATGAAGAAGCAGCAGATTAAAATGGACAATCAAAAAGAACTGAATAAATGGCCAAATCAAACGATGCGAATTATAACAAAGGAAGCAATCGATGGACTCGGTGTGAAGGGGGACATGATCAAATACAGAAATGAATTCAAAGAGACAATAGTAAAGTCAAACCTTGATTTTAAAGTGGAATTAAATAAAGAGCTAGAGATGCTAAAGACAAACCTGAATGAAAACAAAATATATAAAGAAAAGCACTTTATACTCATCAAGAAAACAACTCAACAAGAGTTTAATTACAATCATAAACATATTCACAACATATAGGTGCACCAAATTTTATAAAGAAAATATACTAGATATTATATCAGAACTAAAGCCCAGGAAAATGGCAGTGGCTGAATTGAATACCTCACTATTGTCAATATGCAGATCATTACCAAAAACAGAGAAACTGGACATAAACAAAGCCATAGATAAATTAAATGCACTTAATAAACACCTACAGAACATTTCATCCAAACTCTAAAGACTACACTTTCTACAGAAGCTCATGGAACCTTCTCTATAACAGCTTAAATATTAGGACAAGGAGAAAGTCTACACAAAGTCAGGAAAAGTGACATCACTTCCTGTATTATGCCTGACCACAATGTGATAAAAGTACAAATCAACAAGATAAACAACAGAAAATAGGAAAGGCCCAAGAGATAGACCAATGCAACACACTGGTGAACAATGACTAGGTTGTTGAGCAAACCAGAAAGAAAAGAAGAAAATCCTAGAACTGAATGAAATTGAAAACACAACATGCAAAATTTATGGGACAAGGAAGGCAGTCCTAAGAGGAAAGTTTGTATCTCTAAATGCCTACATTGCAAAATTAGAAAGGTCTCAACTGATAGTGATCCATCTGAAAGCTTTGGAAAAACAAGAGCCTTCTGAATCCCAAATACCAGATTGAGAGAAATAATCAAGATCAGGGCAGAAATCAGTGAATTATTAATGAAGATTTTTTTTTAATTTAAGAGCTGTTTCTTCAAAATAAGTTAAAGAAAACTGGATAAACCCCTAAACAAATTGACCAAAAGGAAAAGAGAGAAGACTAATCAACAAGATTAGAGATAGAAAAAAGAGACTGCAATCGATACCAAGGAAATTGGGAGAATAATTAGGAGATATTTATTTCAAAACCTATATTTTAGAAATTTGAAAATATGGAGGAAATAAATGAATTTCGTGAACTCCAGAAGAGATAAAGTATCCAAAAAGAGCTAAAAATGACTAACTAGATTGAAGGAGCCTTTAAAAGCCTCCCAACTAAAAGGTACATCTTAGACCCAGATGGATTCACTGCTAATCTCTATCTACCAAACCTTTATAGAAAAACCAAGACCACTCCTTTTTAAGTTACTTCACAAGACTGTAAAGGAGGAAGGATTCCTACCTCCCCTGGAGCCTGCATCACACTAATTGTAAAAGCATAGACACAAGAAAATGATAGGCCAAGCTCTCTGATAAAATCATATGTAGAAATTCTCAATGAAATTCTTGCAAGTTAAATTCAATAGTGCGTCAAAAGTATGGTCCCTGGATCAAGTAGGTTTCACCTCAGGTATGCAGGCATGGTTCAAAATACAGAAAGACGGAATTCAGTTGAGGGAAACTCAGTGAGGGAAAAATGGAGGGTGGTGGGAGGGGATTGTGATTATGGTATTTTATATAATAAATTTAAAATGTTATTTTGACTATATGTATGGAGACTTTCAATAAGATGTTAAAATGAGGAAAGGGCTCAGCCATTTCTTTCTTTGGTTCAACAGGGAAACAGTTCATTGAAGCAACACTGGATATGATGAAGAATAAGGAATTTCGGACAATGAGAGGGAGAAAACCTTCAGCACCCCACAAGAACTGGTTTCTATTCAGTGGATCTGCGTTAACTTTCCTGCTGGCTAACAGCGTATCTCCAGCTACTTTCTATCCTGTAACTTAATGTTTAAACTTTGATATGAAATCCATAAACATCCCCAAACATGAAGACTGCCCTCTAGACTCAGGTGTCCTCAACACTGTCACCATCCATTTCTACTTAAAGAAATTCCTAAATAATTACCTGTCCAGTAAGTATAAATAATAACTCAAGAAAATAAATCAGGTAAGTGTATAAACATTCATGTATATAATGAAATAATTAAAAACTAACTGCAGTAAGGATCTACATAAAGAAATTATTATATATTAGGTAATAATATTCTGTTATGATGGAATGTGAAATTTTAAGTAAGATAATATAGATTAAATTTAACATGTATAAATACTCATATATGTACATATATGTGATTAAATCAAAGAGAAAAACAAAAATGCATTTAACACTGTTATCTTAAAAATAATACATTTAACATAGGCAGATTTTAATTTTAAAGTCACCTGGCTCATAAAATACCTTATAAACACTGCCATTCTTTTATGAGTATCAGGCTATATAACTTAGATGATTTAACAAATTGAGAAAAGTATTTTATTGTTTTGTTTGGTCTATTTTGCCATAGCATTCTAATTGTATAAAATACTAGCAGTAAAGACAATTCACCTACATAACTCAAATATAATTCGTTCTTATAATTATCTCCAATTAGTGTAAATTTTATTTAATTTAGAAAACTAGAGAAGGGTTTTCAAGAATTGTCAATTAAAATGATTTAATTTGTGTAGTCCTGAATGGTGTCTTGATTATTATTGAATTTAAATATTAGCTTAAACATTTGAACTGTTTAAAGACAGAAATTTCCACAAGTTTGAATCTAAAATCAGACTTCAAGTAGATGAGTAAATAAAGCCCATGGGATTAAAGCATTGGGATCTCAAAGTGGATTTTAGAACTCTGGTTTCTAGCATTAAGATAGCCTTTCATATCTGGCAACTGAGCTACTTACTAATCTTGTTTCTTAAGACACATGTTATTCACAAGTTGATGACTGTTGCAATCAGCATTCTAGTTGCTGCTCAGAAAGAACCCAAGCAAAAGTGGCTTGTGGAGGAATGGGTTTATTTGGCTTATGGACCTGAGGGGAGACTCCAGGGAAAACGATGGCATGAGCAGAGGGTGGACATCACCTCTGTCACAGCACTGCAAACAGCGGCAGGAAGGTGTCAAATACTGGCAAAGGGAAGCTGGCTTATAACCCCCATAAGCCCACCCCTGACAACACAGCTTCATCGAGGTTGTAAAACTCGAACTGCCATCAGCTGAGGATTGATTACCCAGAACACATTCATTTGTTTGTGGGAGACACCTGGATCAAACCATAACAATGACATAGAACTACGTACTAAGTCAATCTCGCTCCCAAGAAAGGAAAATATAAAAAGATGCGCCATTACTCTCAATCGCCCCATCCTCTGATTAGGAAAACTCTAGTAAGTGAAAATGACCTCATTAGGAGTAGTCCTAGTGCAATGTGATGCGGTCCTTACAAGAACAAATGGACACAGATAGGCAACGATGAAATAGCACATGAGAATACAGTAAGCTGCACATCTAAGAAACTAGAGGAGATGACAAGGGAGGAAACCCCCAAAAAAAACTAACCTGCCTGACAACTTAACCTCAGATTTCCAGCCTCTAGAACTGCAAGGAAATTGGTGTGGGTTGTTTAAGTCACTGAGTCTGTGAATTAATAAAATGCCTATAGCGGCTTCACAAATTTGGATATTATGTTTTATTCATTCCTTGGTTTTGATGTTTTAATGCAGACACCAGCAGCATTAAATATGTGTTCATGAACATTGTAAGCTTGCCTAACATCATAAAAATGATCAGAGGAGCAAAGGATCACATAGCCGTTCCCAAACTAGCCTATAAATCAATAACCTATTAAAATAGTGTGAGAAAATGGCAGGTCATTGGCAATGTGCTCTGCAGTAGAAGGAAAGAGTCAAGAGCTGCGTTTCCCCAGTTTTCACCAGTCCGTGGACAGGTTAAACTTGGCTCCATCATTATTGCAAAGCTGTATTTAATCAGAGTTTTTAAAATTAATTTTCTCTTTAAATCTAAACAAACAAAAAGGTGGCTTACGTTAAAGGTTGATGCACATTACTTTGTACAATTAACAATTACTAATGATTTTTTTGAAAAAAAAATACTTAAATTATAAAGATAAAAACAGTGCACTTTCAAAGTTTGGCAAAAATAGAGGAGAACAAATCACATGGATGATATATTGTGTGACATACAGAACAAAAATGGCTAAGGATGGACTATTTATTGAATATGCTTTAGAAATTATTTGTTTATATGAAAATAAATCTCAAATCAAATATGAACTGTGACCAAAGATTTCAATGTTGCATTTGGTATGGTTTTCTTCCTTAGCTAATTTGTCTGTGGAGTCCCTTTTATTTTGTTTATCCTTCATTTAATTTGTTCATAAAGAAATACTCCTCCAGAGACATTTCAGAGAAAATGTAGATTATTCGGCATTATTGTCAAAGTGAAATGTTTTCCAAAGAACAAGGAGGTCCAAGGGTGTATGCTTTGCCTCGAAAAACAGTTGAACTTGTGAATATTCTTGCTACTATTTGTCCACAAGAAATGACACCATAACTTAGTGCCTGCTGCTCACAGATCTGAAGCACATTTAAGACAGCATAAAAGGAAAGTGTGTTTTTAAATGCCTGTGCTGTTAATGATCTGTTTGGGATGAACACAGTTACCAGAGTGACTGAAGAAGGTGACATGATAGGAAATGATGATCCTCTGTAAGCAGAGCTACTTGACTGAGTTTTCCTTCATTGCTTTAATGAATGTTGTTTTGGTTGCTTCTTCTTGTGGAGTGGAGCAGTCAAAGAAGGCTCTCACTATGGCCTGTGTACTACAGGCAATAGTCACTGTTTTAATGACTCTCATTGCCGCATTAACTGTCTGGCTAGAGCAACTTCGGGGAAGACAGGCAGATTGAGGCTCAGAGTTTGGAAATCTAAGCAGGAAGGTAAAATGAGGAGCTTTGTGGTGGCAGAAGCAGGGATGGGACATGCTTTGTCAGCTCCCAACTCAGCAGAACAGGAAGAAGAAAGGCTGGAGTGTGGATGAATGCGTCCTTGGCTTCTATTTTGTCCAGGCTCTCAGCAGAGGGCACAGACAGCCTTGCTCATCCTGGTGAGAGGGAAGACTCAACGAGCACGTCAGAGAGTTTCCTAGACATCCATAGTGATGATGAGCTCCATCTTGGCAAATCAACTCCATAGACACACAAAAGTAAAGTCGACACGTTAGATGAATACAGCATTTTCTCCATCACCTCTCTTTTGGAAACTATTTGTAATTCTGTGTCCACAAATCATAAAGGCAGTCTGGAAGCTCAGAACATTATCTGATATATATATATATATATATATATATATATATATATATATATATATATATATATATATATATATATATATATATATATATATATAGAGAGAGAGAGAGAGAGAGAGAGAGAGAGAGATATATAGATATAGATATATATCAGATATATTTATGTGGGAGCACATGGGATAAATATATATTTATCCCATATGCTCCCACATAAAAATCCTCCAAGCAATAAACTTTTTTCCCACAAAGGGAAAATGTAAATTAATCTCAATTTTCATAGACCTCCTCATCAGTAATGTATCGCCATTTATAGAATAATTCCAGTTTGAATTTGAAACATGGTTATGAGACCTAGACTAACTAAAAATGTTTGGATCCCTCTGGGATATGGATGCCAAACTAATTTAAATGTCCTTGGACAGGAAAGTGGGGAGGGTCCCTCCAGTTCAGAGAAGCCCAGAGGAACCACATGGAATCAAGACATCGCCAGGCATATGACACGAGTCCATAACGGATTTCATAATTTAGCCGGAATCCCTCCAGCAGCCTATGAGTAGCTAACCTTCAGGGTAGCCCAGCAGTCAATGAAAATATAGAATGCCCAAGTATTTTGTATTTCAGATAAAACAATTTCTACTGTAAGTATATCCTATGTAATATCTGGGGCATACTTATATTAAAATGTACTCCTTGTTTTTCTGACATTTGAATTTACTTAACTATCTGAGTTTCTGTAGCAACTCTAATCAGAAATGAAGGCTCATGAGGAGCAGATACAAGGACTCTCAGATGCTTCGGAGAATTGTCAGCTTGTATTTATTTGCCCCAATCTAGTAAGTAGGAGCCTTCCTCTCTAAAGAATAAGCTATCAAGTAGTGTATCCTCAGTTCTGGGTGCTTTTCTACTTGTCATTTTCACTGTCTTCTTTTTTGATAAGAGTTGTTTATTTTTTAATCCAAGCCTCATACACAGCTCATCAAAAAGCACTTGAAAATTCATTAGATAATGGAAAAACAAGATGAATCAAAAACTGAAGGAAACTTCTTGATGTTTAGTAAAAAAAAAGCATCAGGAAGTTTGAAAAGAACTGAATATTAAAAGCAAATCTCATAGCTTGATGTCCTCCCACATTCTGGAAAATATGATCGCATCACGAATGTAGAATGCTAACTAGATTCAAGACTTCCTTCCAATTGAAGATGCTATTGTACCCAGGAGTGAGGCAAGTGACTCTCTGGGACCAGAGTTACTGGGACAGGTTTTCCCCAGGCAGGGGTACAGCCAGCACAAGGTTTCGTACGTCCCTCTGCTCAGTGCTGACCAACTTGAAGTGCTTTCCTACCTGAATCCACCTGTCTGTACTATTTGGATTGCTTCCTAGACTGGACATCACATAAATTTCATTCAAGAAGCAATAAAACAAAAGGGGGTGGGAATTTTCCTTCTGTAGCTTATGGATTCCAGATTATAATCATCTAGCTGCATAGGCTTGTAAGAATAGAGAGCATTTAGAAATCCCCCTCTATGTCACAATATTAAGAGGGATAAATTCTCAGGAGGCTTCAAAGGGATTTAGTGAAAAAACTGAGTGTTCTTGATGGAGCAATATATTAAAAAATAAACAATATATCAAAATAATATAAAAATGAAGTTTTTCTTTTACTTCTCCCACAGACAAGTGACATGATCTCTGTGTGTTTATTTGTACTTATATCAAAGGGGTTTAATAAACTATTCTATCTATATGTTGTAAAAATGCCCTATGATGG
Source organism: Zapus hudsonius (assembly GCA_004024765.1). NCBI lineage: Eukaryota > Metazoa > Chordata > Mammalia > Rodentia > Dipodidae > Zapus > Zapus hudsonius. Next base: position 23,005 of record PVHP010017784.1, on the reverse strand, counting down.
GTACACAGAAATCAGTTACTAGAGTCCCTGACTTGCAGATACCGTTAGCTTTCAGCAAAACTTCTCAGTGGAAAGGACTGCTTTATCCGTGGATGACACAACAGAAGAGAGTGAATCATACAACTACAGCATTTTGGAGGTGACCTCGTTCGTTCATACTCTATGTGAACAAAGAAAATTGTATTTGTATGTGGAGAAAAATGTCTGAAAGCTTTCATCGCAAACAGTCATGCTAACTAAGAATTTACAACTCGAGAAAGGAAGATGGGAAACTCTGTTTATTCGATTTCTAAATCATTTGAGTTTTTTCCAGGGAGACTTTTCATGCACTGAATGTGTGATATCTAAAAATATGTCTGTCGATAAAGGTTTTGGAGGTTTCCTGGTGTATACACATTGCTATTTTGGAACAGTTGTCATGACTTTCGATCTCGGGATCTATCCTATGAGTTAGCAGTCAAAGAAGGGAGGCTGGGAGATGGTAACAAGGGTAAGAACCATGTTTTGCTGAAAAGAATGATAAGGGAAAGCAATGCCCTACTCTTGTGATGAAAAGGATGGGAGACCGGGGAGGCCTGTGGCAGGACTTAGAAGAGCCAAGCTGGAAGCGCATCTCTGGGAGCCAGAACTTCAGGACTGATGCCCAGGGGTGCTCAGCTAGCTCCTTCTGAGTTTATGGCAGGAAACTCATAACTCCAAAGTAGTGGGGAATCCAAACCCTTAAAGGAGTAGTTGTGGTTTAGTTGGAAACCCCTCGCATCTACATTTGGTGAGAATCCCCCCACCCCCAAATCAGGAGTTTTATTCACTTAGTGCTGTCTGAACTGGACTATGTATATTTCAATGATCTTCAATTCCTTACTATCTGATATGACTGCAGTGTACAATAACCTTGGACTTTAAAAATTCTACAACCCTTTCCTCATATTCTCCACAGCACAGTGGTATATTACCAGCTGAACTGAAGGATTTGAAATAAAACTAAAACATAGCCATGTTCTCTGAAGTTTCATCAGAAGATTTACATCCATCTTCCCTGAGAACAGACAGGGCTTATTTTATGACGTAACAATGTCATCTGTTCCAAAGGGTTAATTTGAAGACTGATTTAATAACCCATAGAAGTGTTTGAAGAATTTTTGGCTCACAGTTTTCAGGAATGGCTTATTTTTTTTATCATCTTTCCCTCTTTTAGAGAGGTATTAAAGTTTGAACTTTCGACGACCCTAAGCAAATGTGAACTGTTTTCTAGAATTCATTGACATTAAAATCTCTCAAGGAAGAGGAGTGGCTTAGAGAAGCGAAGCTCAGGTGAGACAAACATTCCCCAATGATGAAAGAAAGATGGAGGGATCTCAGTAGTCGGGATTCAGGTCAGATTTTTGGCATCATTGTGATGAGGCCAGGAAATCCCAGAGTGAATGGTAAATGTGAAACTTAGTCCTACTGGGTTACTTTGAATGTGAAAGATCCCTGTATGTCTCATGTTTGTAATTAAGCTTCATACTCAATCCTCAGCAAGTGGCAATTGGGGAGGGGGAGGCTTTCGGGAGGAGATGTGTCACTTGGGGTGGGCCGAGGGATGTAGGTGATGGAGCAAGATGGAATGTCCCACCTCCACTCTGCCTTGTGGAGTCTCCCTAGAGATCATCAACTGAAAGAAACTCTGCCTGTGGCTTTGCCTGGATGTTTTGTCCCAGTAATAAAAAGGAAACAGTAGCACCTCCATATTCCAGGTTGCACCCCAAATTGTGTTAATGAGAATCCCTCAGGTGTGATGCAGCTATGGAAGGTCAATGAGTAGCTGCACAGAAACTCTCCCGATAAAATATTAGATATCAAAGGCCATTTACAGCTCCACCCCCACCACACACACACACACACACACACACACACACACACCCACACACACACACACACCCACACAAAAATATTTAGAACAGAAATTTTATATAATATAGAGTAGACATTCTTTAAACTTCATAAATAAGACCATTTCCCAACCTTATTTTAAGTCCAATTTAATTTCCTTTCAATTTTAGCAGGCTTATTGTTGTTATCATTTTTGATTCTTAATCATGTACATGGGTTTTACAATACATTTCCGATAGAATTTTTACCTAAATCTTTTTAACTGAATGTGAATACAAAGTTATTTGGGCAGTTCTCTTAGAACTCTAATTTTCAAGAAGATATTCAGGTATGAATTTTTGCTCTTAGAACTCACTTGTAGGTCTCCATGGGGATTTCAGATGGTGGCAGAGAGAAAGTTTCCATTATTGCATGACTGCCAGAAAGAAGGTTACATTCAACCACTAAACATCCTTTAATATATCAGAAATACACTCTAAATGCTTGTGAGGAAAATAGAGGAGACTTCAAATTTACAAAAATAGCAAAATTAAGTAAAAAGCAAGCATGGAAGATAGAAGCAAAAGACCTTAAATGATGTAAAAGTTTTGCCAATGAATAGACTGGAAAAATAAAAGGTTCCTAATGTGTTAACCTGCAGCTGTAAGGCTGTAAAGAATTATTGGTGTGTGAAGACTCCCATACAAAGAAGATGAAATTGATCAGAAGCTATAGAGAATATGTTGTCAATCACCATCATCACATTATAATCTCATTGAAATGGCATTTTCAGAGAGAGAGGCGATAAAAATTCACAAGAGAACAGAGACAGGTAGAAAATGGTTCCACAGGAAACAGAATTGCAGAGTGTGTTTTCTCTGGCAGAGAACAAGTGTGAGGATCAGAATGCAGTAAAGGGATGCCTGGATTTTCCACTGAGTGAACCCAGGTCCATCCATGATCAGAAACAAGCAGGCATCAGGGAATTCCTAAAACAATAATTAATTATGATATTTAAAAATACTATTGACATTGGGATTTTTCTCTCCACCACCTGTTCTTGTTTTAGCATACATACGCATGAACAGTGTGAATACACATGTGTGAGTCTCCTTTTGGACCTGGAGAGACCAGAGATTGATACTGGATGTCAGTCATTCTTCGCCACATGGTTGATGGAGGCAAGGTCTTTCACTTGAACCAAAGAATCCAGCTGTGCAGCTTGCTCAAAAGAATCTCCACCTATGCTATTCAAGCAGGGGGCAGGTTCACTGCAGTGCCCATGGCCATCCAAGCAGGGGGCAGGTGCACTGCAGTGCCCATGGCCATCAATGCAGTGGACAGGTTCACTGCAGTGCCCATGGGCTATTTATGTGTGTGCTTGTGATCCAAGCTCCAGGCCTCATGATTGTGTGCAACATTCTCTCCAAACCAAACCATCTCCCTGACCAAATCCCCATTTTTTTTTTCTATAGGTCAGTTTGGGCACCTTCCCCTTTGTGTTATGGACTTAACTACTTAATAAAGTGGACCAATCATATCCCTGGTGACATACTATTGTGGCTCACACCAGTGGAATACTGAGACATGGACCCAGTAATGGGAAACAAGCTTGGTTTGAGCAAGAAGAGATCAAAGAACCTCAGCATTCTGTGGCCCTGGATGTCCAGGCCCTTCTTTAGTTACAAACACCCTTGGGAGAGCAGCTCTGGGGAGACCTGACCTTTCCCATATGGATGCTCTCTGGATCTCAAGAACAGCTTCATCCCTAGCACCCCTCTCTGTCTGTCACTCTGTCTCCTCACAGGTTTTCAATTCTCCATTCTTTCACATCTCTCTGAGAGAGAAGTGCAGATATCAAGCTGATTGACAAAAGGGAAATATTTCCACAAGTTCACCCTAAGGACATAAAAGGTGCTGCACCTTGGGTGGTGCTTCTTAAAGATGGAGAGCTCACTGCTTCTCCAAAAATCCCCTGTTAAACCTAAGCAAACTACTCCTCATCTGAGCTCATGCAAACTCACGTTCTGGCCAATGCTCTGCCTGCCCAGAGTTTTGACTCCATGAACCTGAGGAACAGCTTCGAGCACAGTCAGTTCGGGGAGCACCCAAGTGTATCCCCCTGACCCTCCTTTAATTCATATTTTGTGCATTGAGTGTCCATTTTGCTCTCTTCCAAGCACCTCTGACTGTGTGAGCAGAGAAGGAAGAGGAGGAGCCCAGGTCAGCTCGGGCTCCCCTTGGAGCCTGACAGGGTGCTGAACCCAACCTCCGGCCTTCTGCACAGGACTCAGATTGCCTCACTGACTGCGTTGTCTCCTCATCTGTGCTTTAAACTGGCACAAACTATGGCCTGATAAGAGTAGCTACAGGCAAACAGCCTGACCATGCTTGTCTCTAAGAAGAAGTCTAGAGAATGTTTCAAAAAGTATTGTTTGCTCTGTGGAAGGAAGGAAACAACGTAGTTGTTCAGGGATACTTGAATGTAAAACCCCTGATGCTGCAAACACACAATGGATAGTGTGAAACAGTCCGATGATCTAGGCCTTTATGAAGTGGCATGAAGAGGTCTTAGAAACATCACCTTGAACCAAAATATAGAAATAAGGTGCAAAATATTAGATTAACAATTATGCAAATATTTAAGTCTTCAAATCGACTCTACATTTTCTCTATGGATATATAATAGCAAGAAAATAATTAAAATATGGGCTAGATACATGTAAATTCTTGATGTTGATACTTTAAAGTTGATTGTGTTTATGAAATATATATGAGATGCAATAAGATTAACTATGGTTCTCTATCAACTATAGTATTGAGACTTGATGTCTTTACTTGGGTGTAGAGGCTCCCAGCTGAATCTCAGTACTAAGTAGTTTAAGGTATGAGAATACCTATGAGTTTGGGGCCATTCGAGACTATGGAGTAAGACCTTTCCAGAGAAAATAAATCACTAAATAAATAATCAAAATGAGAATTATGAACAAAGATTTGATATCTTCACTCTCTTCACTCATGCAGGAAACACAAAAGGAGTCACTTTAACAATAAGAACTAATAAGATAGTTCAGCATGGTGGATGGTTATAATCTCAACTAATTGACAAGTCTACTAGGTTTCTCCACACCAGCACTTATGAGCTGGAGAAGGTAAGAGTCAAGGAGATGCTCCCCATATTGGAACTAAGAGCTATATAAAGCATTTGGACCCTAGGAAATGTAAAGAAACACATTGTGCTCTGGCCAACCCAAAGCTAAAACAATAGCCAGTGTTAAAGCAAGGAGCTAGCAGATCAAGGTCAATGGAAGACAGACTGCACTTGGAGTCCACTATTTCTCCCTTTCCTTATAGGTAAAGAACTTGAGGGCAGCAAGGTTAATTTACTTGGTCAAAGGCCAAGTGTCTTCATTAAAATATTAGAATTTTTCATTCACTCTTAGTATGCAATCAAAATCAGAGCCTTGAAGGTTGAAGGAAAACAAAAGAAATCAACTAAGCAGTCACTCAAATTATGAGAAGAATTAATTATCCATGGGAAATGTCCGGATGACAAAGGAAAAGAGAAATACAAAGTTTGAAAATGTCACTGATGCTGGGGGAAGCTGGAGGTCATGTCAAGTATTTGATGGAACATTAATGACTTTGTGGAGTGTTTAGGAGCAGTGTGTTGCGCTTGACAAGTCAAGTCGTGAGATGGTTACAGCAGGCAGTGACACCTTTCTCAAAACGCTCATTCATAAAAGAATGAAAGAATGTTTGGGGCTAGAAAGATGGCTCAGCAGGTAATGGTATTGGTTTGCAAAGTCTCATGGCCTGGGTGAATTCCCCAATACCCACAGAAAGCCGGATGCGCAAAGTGTTGCATGTGTCTGGTATTTGTTTGCAGTGCAAAGAGGCCCTATTATGCCCTTTCTTATTCTCTCTCTCTCTCCTCTCTTTCTCCCCTCTCTCTCCTTATGACCTTATGAATTTAAATAAACAAACAAATAAATAGAAAATAATGATTGATTATATGTTTAACTCTGTGTAAGTAACTATACTTGCTTTAAAGATGTGATGAGTCATTCTTAGTAACATTAAATGTCTCAATTAAAAATAAACTTTGAGGGACTAGAAAGATGGCTCTTTGATTAAAGGCATTTGGTTCCAAAGCCTGAAGGCCCAGGTTCTATTCCCTAGTACACACAGAAACACAAAAAACCAGATGCGCCAAGTGGGGCATGCATCTGGAGATTGTTTCCAGAGGCAGGAGACCCTGGATTTCATTCTCTCTCTTGATCACTCCCCAAGCTCTTGATCTCACTCTCTCACTTCCTCCCTCTTCCTTCTTCTTTTCTTTCTCAAATAAATGTTATAAAAATGTATGTCTTTCATAGGGTATATTATCCAATGTATATGCAATTTGAAAACTTTGAAAAATAGCCATTTAACATTCAAAAAATGTAATTTCATATCATATACAATATGATAAAATTTATTCATCAAAAGTACCTCTATGGCTTCATATATAATGTAACTCCTCTATGAATATCCAGGCTAAAGCTAAAACTCTTGAAATCAAACAAGTAATAAAATATCCATGGAATAAAATAGGCCTGGGAGCTGGGTAGAAGTATTGTGAAAGGGGACTTTAATGTCACTTGAAACTCTAATCATATGAGTTTTTCTGATGGCAATATTTTAATATTACTCCTAAAATTTAAAATTATATATCTGATATATCTTTTTAAATGATAGAAACAAAATCTATCATTTCTCCTTGCTAGTAGATTTTGTTGTCATCCAGTTATCTACGTATATTCGTTCCTTTTAAAGGGAAAGCCCAGAAGAAACAAGAAAGAAAGGACAACCACTGGCTTTAGAAAGCCAGATGCAGACGCCACAGTAGAAAAGACTTCTGAGAACAAACAGTCCATCTCAACTAAACGATAGAAAGATTTCCCGCAACAGGAGATTGGAGACCTGAGGAGGGATTTCGGTAGGAGAGACTAATGTGGACAGAATCTCCAACAACAAAACCAGTGTGCAGAGGCTTCTCTTGACCATCCAGTTAGCTCTTGCTCTGAATCTCAGACAGTAGGGAAACTCAGAGACCACCCAGAACCATCCATGACAACTTTCATAGTGTATGAGCAGAAGCTCCTTGTTGGTGATCTCTCAAAACCTAGATGTCCTCCACATGACCTTCATGTCTTTCTATCTCTCATAAAGGAGAGTGAAGACTGGGAGGTCAATTCCTTGTGATTATGGTTAATGGATTTTTATAATGTGTTGGTGAGATCAATTTACAATACATGTTTGTGAATATCTTCATTAAGGACTTTGTCCGCCACTCTGCCTTTTTGTGTGCCCATCTGACTTTGGTGTGAGGATGATACTAGCCTTGGAGGACATGATATCAAAGTCTTTTCCTCTTCATCGTATTTTTTTCTTTTTTGAATAACTTAAGGAGAATTTGCATGTGCTCTTGCTTAAATGCTTAATAAAATTCAACGTGAATCCCTTTGGTCCTGGGCTTTTTAAAATAAAGGTTTAATCCCAGTACTTGTTATCCTCTCTGCTGGAAAATGTTTCATGTGCTTGTGAAAAGAAGAGGCACGTTCAATAGCCTTTGGATCAAATCACCTGTCGGTGTCTTCTAAGATCCTCGTAGCCCCGGGGTGATGCTTAACTCTGCTGTGGAATTTATACCTTGATAATCTGACCATGGTTGAAAATGGGGCAGCAAAGCCCCCAGTTATTTTATTATGATTTGTTTCTCCACTCATGTCTCTCACTATTTTACATTTTAGGTGCTATAAATATATAAATATTTTAGTTGAATGAACTCCTTCACATCATAAGTGTCCTTCAGTTATCTTAATGTTGTTGACTTACAGTCTATTTGACCACCACAAGGGTGACTACACCTCCTTATTTTTGCATAAAATGGAATATTTTATTTCATACCTTCCCTAGAAGTGAAGTGAGCTTCTTGTAAGGATCATCTAGTTATTTACATTTAGTTATTTTGTCTTCTCATTGGAGTATTTAATCTATTTATATTCAACAAAATACCGATGAACGGTGTCTCCCTATGAGCATTCTGTAACTTGTTTTATACTTCTGGGTCTCTCTCTCTCTCTCTCTCTCTCTCTCTCTCTCTCTCTCTCTCTCTCTCTCTTTTACAGTCTTCTTTTGGGGTTAAGTGAATCACTATAGTAATGTGCTTAGACATCTTGAATTTTGGTTTTGTTTTGTCTGTTGGAAATTTTTGCTTTGTGGTTACCATGAGGCTTACAAAAAGACCCATTTGGTCGTTTACGATGTTTAGAAACAACAAAATCATAAAGCTATGCCTAAAACCAACAACGAAGAACAAGAAAACAGACACTTAATGAACATTTTATATCTTTCAATATTCTTCCCTCTTAACATACTATCGTGGTTGTTTCATTTAATTGTTTTGCTTTTTTCAGTCTTTATATTACAGCCATGAATAGTTGCTCCTCTCTCTTCTGCATACGTTTTGAGTGTGGAATGTCCCTCACAGGCTAATGGGATTGATCATTTGGTCCCACCTCCCTGGAGACCCTGTGCAACCTTTTGGACATAAAGTCTAGTTGGCAGACATAGGGCCATCGTGTGGGTATAAAGGACTCGAAAGGCTGCCTCAACTTGTGGCCCAAGATCTCTGCTCACTGATCCACAGAGAAGTAAGATAATCACACCACGAGCTCGGCCCTCTCTCATGATCAACTGTGTCCCCTTAAAACACCAGTGAAAATAAACTATTCCTGCCTAACTTTGTTTTAGCCAGGTATTTTATCTAGTGATGAGAATATTCACTAATACTCCATATGAAAGTATTCTGAATATGTTTAGATACTTCTACCAGTGTATTTTTTTTCTTGCTCATGGTCTTTTTGTAAATTTTTATCCTCATTAATGTTTCTCTGTTAGTTGGAAGAACTTCCCTTGACAGTTCTCGTAGAACAGTTCTTGAGGAGCTACAATCTCTCAGCCTCCTCTTGTCTGAGAAAACCTTAGTCTCTCCTTTATTTTAAAGCGTATTTTTGCTGGGTATAGTAGAAGATGATGTGTGTGTGTGTGTGTGTGTATGTGTCTGTGTGTGTGTGTGTGCGTGTGTATGTCTGTGTCTGTGTGTGTGGTGTGTTTACCCTGGGACTATGACAATCTCTGGGCACTCTTTCTTAGTCAAAAAGGCTTCTGTTGAGAAGTCTGCTTGTTGTCAGGAAAAATGAACATCCTTAGTGGTTTCCTTGTTTCTTTTCTCTTAGGGAATTGGATTGGCTGTCTTAAAGACTTAGTTGAGATAAATCTGGGTTTCAGTGTTGACTTGTTAGTTCCTGGATATTCATATTCTTACCCAGCTTTGGAAAGTTTTCTCGTTGTGGTTAGCATTCCTGTGAATAAGTTTCCCAGCCTCTTTCATTCCAGTGTCCTTTTTGAACGGCAGTAACCCAAACTGATACACGTTTAATGCTTCCTAAAGTAACCCTGAGCTTTCTTCACTTCTCTCCATCCTTTTTCTCTCCCAACTACGTATTTTCAGATACCCTGTCACGAGCTCATTAATCCTGTATTGTATCTGCTCTACCCTCATGTTGATTCTTTCCATTGTGTTTCCAGCTTCCCTGAGTACATTTTTCAGCTCAATAATGACTGCTTGATTTTTTAGTTGCTTCCATTGCTGGGTTAACTTGATCTATTACAGCACTGAAACATGTCTAGCCATTTTCTTCCAGTTCATTGAATTCCTTAAAATTGATATTTTAAATTCTCTGAGTTCGCCTAAAATATTACTATCCCATCAGTATCTGGCACTTTGGGTATTAGGTGAACCATGAGGTGTCCTGAATGTTCCTGATGCTTACTGATATGTGATGTCATTTAGGCTTTGAGGAACAAAGTATCCAGTCTTCCAGAAAGTCTAGGCATGCTTCTTGTTTCTGAGTCTAGACACTTTGACATTTTCACCACTCTGTAGCCCTCAGGTCCAGATCGGTGTCCGTGTGTTCTCACTGTGACAGTACCACGGAGCCATAGAAGCCAAGGAGAGCCTCAAATGCACTGTATAAGGGTTACTTAGAAAGAGCCAGGAGTGTGCCTTGTCCCCACAAGCTTCTTCCTGGGGCCAGGGCAGGCCAAATGCCTCATGCATAGTTACCAGGCTATGGTCAGGCACAGCGGGATTGTGCCCAGCTCTGGGCATCATTATCGAAAGAGATCAGGCCTAGTCTCCTGTGTCATATCTTGGCCCAGGCATGCCACCAAACTATCTCATGCTGTTTGCCCCCAACACTCCCAAATCATTACAAAGTGGGCTAGAGCTATGGTGGGCTCCTGGTCCAAGTCCTCTGTAACAAGCCACAGAAGCTTCTAGGCAGAAGTCCATGAGCAGGGCCATGTATTCCCCTGGAACTGGATCTGTCCAGACCTTCATGAGCACACGGGCTATGAGGATAGAAAGGATGTGCTCATGTTCCACAAGCCCCACAGTAAGTTCCAGGGCAGAGTCTCGTCGTCCTCCCAGCCCCTGGGCTCTGCCACTGTCCTGGACCACATACAGTACTTATGATGAATGCGGTCTCCTGCCAACTGGGCTGACACCGCATGATGTTTCCTGAATCTAACAAAACAAAGAAACCATAGAGTCACCCGTGGGCATTGAAGCCCACATCAAAGCTGGCCACGGTCAAAATCCTCACACAAGCCCATCCCACTGGATGTGGGCCTTTCTCTATTCTAGATCTCTACCTACAAGCTTTGGCCTGAAATAGCTCTGCTACCATAGGTTGAATACAGCGAGTGGAAGCTATTTATGACAGCTGTCATCGTTTTCTCTCAGTTGTCTCTGAAGCAGCGTAGTACAGCATGGTGGGTGCTTGCTAGCTCTGTGTATCATGCACTGTTCACTTGAGCATCGCTTCTAGATTAGTTTTCTTAACCATCACAGATGTTTCTCTATGACATGTCAAGTTTTATTTTAAAGGTCAGGAGACAGTGAAACACATATGAGACTGGTGTATTTGATTGTTAGACATTCAGTTTTACACATTCTCCAATGCTCTAGGAATTAATCGTCATGAACTAAGGAAAATATCTCAGAGATGGAAACAAGGGAAACTTGTTTTGTCCTGGGAATCTCCCATCAACAGTTAATGAGAGAAAAATCAAGGATCTCAGGGCACCGTGGAGACAGCGGAAGGTCTTAATGAAGCTGTGCTTCCTAGAAGTCTAGGAATGGCTGCTCCAGAATGCATCACAGGTGGAAGAAGGGAAGACACAATAAACTCTCCATCCGTCCTGTCTCTCCCACTCCCAAGAGCCTTTCACTCTGATTGCCTGGATTCAGAGGCAAGTGGAGGTAGAAGCAATGTCCTCCTGCCCCCAGGACGCTAACACACAGTGATCTGTGGATGCAGTAACAAGGGGACAGGGGTGTGACACAGCTGAGTGAAGGCCAACCCCCTCGGGTGCCTTGTTCTCCCCTCTCAAAAATGTTGGCTCGCCAAGAAGGTAGACGAAGGAAGATGGTGTGTTCATGGAAAGTAGGCCACAAGGAGCCGGGAATTGTGTCCATTCTCTTTCTGAACCGAATTGTTTTCTATAACTTCAAATGTGTTCTAAACAGAGGTGGTGCAGATAAAATGGTTACCTTACTCCAGTGGTTTCCCAAATTTGCTGCTTGTTGGAAAGGACCACCCAGGTGCCCTAAAAATATATTGATGCCAAGCTCCCGCCCAGACACTCTGGCTTAATTGGTGTCGGCTTTTATCTGAGCACTGGGAGGTTACAAAGCTCCCTGGGAGACTTGAATGTGCAGAAAGCCTTTGGATCCACAGCTTTACCCTCCAAAACTGAGGGATATTTTGATTCTGTCTTTGTAGGGATGAGATGTCCCCATGGAGGCATCTTTTGTCAACATTATTTCAGCTTTCTAGTGCCGAGAGTAGTTTGATGTTTATTTAGTAAACTTTCAATGGGCTCAGTGGGACTTCTCAACAGCTATTTGCAATTATGTAAGAGTGTCTTCTACATTTCTTAAAGTGGGAAATCTGAGCACACCTTCTGAGATCGTTAAATAATCTTGGTAAGATGGCAATTGTCCCCACATTAAGTTCTTCTGAGAAGTCACTTGAGCAATACAAGCAGTAAATTTTAAAAATTTTAGTTATGACTTTGTTGCAATTGCTCTTTTCTGGCCTCTAGAATGAAGATAATAATTAGCCCTTTGAACATTGGCATTCTGTAAAATGTCATACTTAAATTTAATTTCACAAAATTTTAGTGAAATGAAAGCGATAAGCACATTTGCATGAATATGTCATCTTTTTTATTAAGTCGAAACTTTGTATGAACAAGTGATTTGTTGGTACCACTATTTCCCTCCTCCCTGTCCCAATTCCACTGAGATCCCTCCTCGGTGGGGTTGCTGGAATGCTCCATGGGGTGGAGGGCTATGTGTTGTGTGAGCAGCAGTCAGTCATTGGAGAGGGAACAATGCCTCTGGGTATCCCCCACCATGGCTGTTATAATCTTTCCACCCACTTTCCTGCAGTTTCCTGAGCCATAGTGGGTGAATGGTAAGTCTACTTTCATGTTGAGCTCTTAGCAGCTTCTAGATTTCTGCTTTGGAAACTTGGTGTCTGTCTTCATCACCCTGGCTTGGATTGTTGGGTTTGTGATGAAAGCATCACTCTTGCTCATCTCTCCCCTTCCTGTGTGGTTTCATCTAGGCCTTAGCTATTGTGTTAAGGGTGGATCACCTCCTGCAGGGAGTCAGCTATCATTTCTGGTCTTGTTGGTAGAATTAAGTTGTCCAGGGTTCTTGCTGCCTTCTGAAAGATAACAACAGATTATCCAAAGAAGAGTGAAATCAGCATAGGTCAAATGGGAGAGGCGTTGTTAATTTGGTGAGATGCCAGTGGGTATAACCTCTCTTTAGGTTCTTGACTAGTGGAAGCTTCTCCTTGGGGTCCAGATTCTTGGTCTCCATAGGAGTTTGGCTTGGATCCCATTTCCAGCTATGGGTTCCTTGCCAAGAGTCCTTGATTCCCCATACAGGTTGAGTACCACTACTGCACAGGTGTGTTCATCTTGTCATGCTGTTCTCTGCTCTATAGCAGGGTCCCCTGCTTTCTCCCAACATTGTTGGCCTATTTCCCCTGGCAGCCCATGTAGCACTTTCCAGCCCTTTAGAGACTAACCATCTGGGAACTGGCTTCTTTCCAGACTCCAGTTGGGTTTCTTGACGACATAAGTCAGCAGCCTGTGGTGTCTTCAGAAATAGGGTCTTATCTTTTACCTTGGCCAGGTATTCAATGCTTTGACATAAGTCTGTCTTGTTATGGAGACCTCATAGGTCTCTCTGATCAACAGCTCAATGTGGATAGAAACTGATTTCTGGTACTGGGAGTTACAAGCCAGTGCCAATTGCATGTACTAGGGTTATAACAGCTTCAGCCCACCCTCTTCTGAACCCTTCTTACCAGATGAAACCCTCATATTCTTTTGGAGGGTTATATCTTTTAGGTTACTGTCCAAGAGTAAGAATTCTATGCTACCGATTCACTTTGGATTTGGTTCTGTGTATACATTGCCAGGCCCTCCCATGCCCCCAACCCTAAATCCTCCCATCCCTCTTATCTGTCTCTATAGTTGCATGTCAGGCTTGCTTACAGTTTAAGGTGCTCCTGATTAGGAACCACAGATGAGGGAGAATATGCAGCATTTGTCTCTCTGTTCTTGTGTTAGTTTATTGAAGATGATCTGTTCCAGGTCCATTCATTTTCCTGCTAATTTGGGTACATCATTTTTCCTTACAGCTGAGTAGAATTCCATTGTGTATATGAACCACAACTCTGATATCCATTCATCCAGTGATGGGCATCTGGGTTGATTCCATTTCTTAGCTATTGTGAATTGAGCAACTATAAACATGGTTGAGCAAATGTCTCTGTATTGAAGTGAGGAGCCTTGAGAGTAGACGCCCAGTAGAGGGAAAGCTGGAGCACTTGGTAGCTCTATCTTATTCATTCTTTTAAGGAGCCTCTACCCTGCTTTCCATGGTGGCTGTACAAGTTTGCATTCCTACCAGCAATGAATGAGTGTTCCTTTCCCCCGGAATCCTCATCAACATCTATTGTTGTTAGATTTTTTTAATGATTGTCATTCTAACCGGACTAAAGTGGAATCTCATAATTGTTTTGATTTGTATTTCCCTGGGGATTAAGAATGTTGAACATTTTCTTAAGTGAGAATTAGCTATTTGTATTTTTTCCTTTGTGAATTCCCTGTTCAGTTCACTTTCTATTTTTTTGAGTGGATTGTTTGATTTTTTTTTGGGGGGGGGAGTATTTATTGAAGTAACAGACCCAGGGGAAGTTCCAGAATGGTGAAAGAGGCTGGCCCCCTTTCACAGGTCCCAGCAGAGAGAGGAATCCATCACTAACACCTTAAGCAAGCACATGCATTCCTATTTGTTTTATTACTTATTTTTTTAGTTCTATTTTATAGGTTCTACATATTAGGCCTTTTTCTGTGGTGTAGATGACAAAGATTTTCTCCTAATCTTGTGGTGGCTTGTGGCTTTGTATATGGTATATTTGTTTTTAGCTTAATGAGACCCTATTGCTAAATTTCCTGGACTACTGGGCTAATGCTCAGAAATAATTTTCCCTACTCCTACCTTGTGGCAAATCCCTCCTATTTTTTCTTCCAGGGTTTTAAGATTTTCAGGTCTTATATTGAGTTCTTTAATCAATTGGGAGTTTATTTTTGTGCACAGTGAGAGGAGTGGATCTAGTTTAATTTTTCTACACGTGGTATCCAATTTGTCCAGCACCACTTGTTGAAGATGCTGTCTTTTCTCCAGTGTATGTTGTTGACACCTTTGTCAAAGATAAAGTAGCTGTAGTTACTTGAGAAAAGGGCAGGGACTTCAATTTTGTTCTATTTATCTATCCATCTGTTTTTATGCCAGTACCATGCTGTTTTTGTTAATATTGCTTTGTAGTATAACCATTTATGATATACCTCCTAAGGTGTTTCTTTTGCTGAGGATATTTTTGAATATCCGAGGCTGTCTGTCATTCCAAATGAATTTTGAGATTTTTTTTTCTATCTCTTCAAAGAATGATGCTGGGGTATTACATTAGTATTGGTATTATATTAAATCTGTATATTGCTTTTGCTAGAAGTGCTATTTTCACAATATTAATTCTACCTATCCAGAAGCATGGAAGGTCCATGTCCTCCTCAATTTCCTTCTTGAGTGTTTTTATGTTTTCGTTATATGTCTTTTATATCCTTGGTTAGTGCTATTCCAAGTTATTTGTTCTGTGGCTATTGAAAACAGGACAGTCTTGCTGATTTCTTATTCTGTATTATCACCTTTTAAATAAAATAGAAAGAAGTTCTTTGGCATAGAATGGATGTCTAATAAGGAAATGTCAGAGATCAAGCAAAAGAATGTCATGAGAGGGAGTGCCTTCATGTCCTGCCTCAGTGCCATTCTGTGCCCTTTTCTGTCTTTGTCAATGGCAACACTGACCCATCTCTCCTAATCTGTAAACTGAATCAACCCAATGTTTAATGCCAAAATGTTGCTATAACTTTTGCCACCCCTTTTCTCACTCTTTGGATAAGTGAGATTATGGACCTGTAGGACCCTACTGAGAGGCACGGAGAACATAGGGTTAACAGAAAGTTGAGGCTGGCCTGAAACCCCAATAATCTCATCCTCATTTTGAGACCGACAGGGGTTCGACCTTATCTCCTTTTTTATCCTAAAAATTCCTAAAAAATGGCCTCAACAAACTCTGATAAGCCCAGGCACTTCAAGGCCTGAGTTTACTGGAGCTCACATACCTCAGCTAACTAGCCCTGGCAATAAAAAAGGTTTAAAGGTCACAGCTCCTCTGCAGCCACTGCCATCCATTACATGCCTAAAGACACATAATTCCCGCCACTTGGAGCTGAGAGAGTCCCCTCAACTTATCTCTGCAAACCAGGCATTGACAGGTTACTGGCCCCTGCCAATCCCTTCATGAAACATCCACAGACTAACCTGCCCCTACCAATCCCCTTGCCGCTTATGTCCCTGCCCCTCCTTTCCCCTCCTAAATAAAAACACCCTCCCGGAAACAATAAGTGAGCTCTTCACTGCAAGTGTCTCCCAAGAGTTCTTCCTCTCGTTGGCTCACTGCTGTTCCAAGACTCTGTCCACCCATCTGTGTGGATGAACCAGGGTGTTAGTGTACAATGACTCCCCGCAAGTAATCCACAGACCACAATAGATGGCTCTGGAGATTCCTTGGATATAGTCGTAATGTGATAAGATCAAACCAGGAGACATAGGATTGCATAAGTGGTTCCATGCCTATCCTTTCACACTAACTTGAACTTCAGTGAAATTCCTAGGAAGTTTCAGATTCACAGCTGGGAAGAAAGAAAGACCTTAAGCAAATGTTAATCGTACCGGAATTCCTCCTTCTCAGCTGGTGAGAGACTCTTTTCCCTCCTCAGGCTCCAATGTTCCCATCTTTCTATTCTTCCTCAATTGCAATTAACTGATACCTTTTCTCAGGTCTGAGAACATCTGCTTCATTGATTCTCTCCTATTGTATTGGGCTTTGTTCCCCCCAAATTCCACAGGGAGGCTAGAATTTAGACATCGCTCTTTACTTCTGAGGTCCAGCAATGCAGGAGCACCTGATGGAAGCTGCTTAGAAGCGCAGAGTTCCATAACCTTCTTCATAACCACTCTGGAGGGTGAACCGATTACCTGACAGGCTCATTATTTCTCAGTGCCCTGGGAAGGCAAAGACCTGCCATCTCTACCGTTGTTTTTGCATGCTTAAAAACAAGGTGAAAGTGTTTTCCTCATTCTGGTACAAGCAACATCCAAAAAACTGTCTTGTCTCTCTAATGGAAATAATTCTCAGCCATGTGAATAATAAGCATACTCAGATAATTTTCTAATGACATCTGTACAAGAATGGGTAGAGATAACAAAGACAAGTAGAATCTTCTGTCATATTTGATATTTTAATTACTTTGAATGAAAATTCAGTTAATGCAAATAGATCCTTTGTATAATCATAACAGCCAACTAGGTTTAAAAATATTTTGTGATAACATAGCTATAATATTCCATTGTATGCTTTCAATCTTCCTACTTACAATGCACAAGGCTAGCTACATGTTTCCCTCTTCAGTAACATTTACCCATCATATCGTTGAAAATGGAATGCCATCCCAAGCTTCCTTTTCTAAAGAATATTTTAAAAATATTTTATTTATTCATTTTCAAGCAGAGAAAGACACACACACACACACAGAGAGAGAGAGAGAGAGAGAGAGAGAGCGCCAGGGCCACCACCTTGTGGGTCTGGCATATGTGGGTCCTGGGGAATTGAACCCGGGACCTTAAGCACTGGAGGCAAGTGCCTTTACCACTGAGCCATCTCTCCAGCCCAAGAATATTTTAAATTTTTTATGATGAATGCACCTCTGTGCATATGACTTTACATGGGTCCTGGGGAATTGAGCCCAGGTTGGTAGGCTTTGCAAGCAGGTGCCTTAACCATTAAACTCTCTCTCCAGCTCCCAGGGTTCCTTTTTACTAGGCCATGTGTTCTCTGAAATCACCCCTGAACCCTAGTCTGGATCACCCTCCTCGTGCTAATAATGACCCCTGTCTGTGTCTCTCTTATCCTTCAGTATATTATATTGAAAGCCTCTGAGTATCTGTTTTTCTCTCTAAATTTAAGTTCTTCAAGACAATCCGTGCTTCCGTATTATTTGCTTATATCAGCACAGCTCCAGTTAGAGAGCAGATCTTTCATAACTTTTGGTTAACTGGGTTAGTATTTTCCTATTACTGAATGCAATCAAATAATTTAAAGACTAACTAGGAAACATTTTTCAAGTGTGATCTCAATACCAACACTATGTCTGAGAAATTCATTTAAATAAAAAATTTCTCAGGCTATTCCAGACCTAGGAAATCAGAAAACCTGGGGGTGAATCCCATAATGTGTGTGTTCTAGCCATCATTGTTCAAGGTGGTTCTGATAGATATCAGAACCACCTTGAACAGAATATATACACACGGGGATATATATATATCCCTGTGGAGACTTCTTGGACCTTTTGATGAGGCAGGCTTTAAAAGCCTTATCATGTGGCTTCAAAGGCAGTCATCACATGAAAATTCTTGCAACCTGTATTTCCAACATATTCTCATTTATCACTCATCTATTTGAACTTGGATGAAGGCTATGACGAAAACTTCCCCAAAGGTTGTTTTGTTTTCTTGTTTGTCATTAAGTCAGAGGCTGACAGAATTTTAGGAAGCAGTGCATGCAAAGGGCCATCTCTACTATAACAGCAAGATAGATTCTGGATGAGTGAATGAGCCACAGTTAAGAGCCCAAATGGCCGATCCTTGATCTCTGTGGATGTGCCTCTCCTGTGTGCTGCACACACCCCCACATGAAGGGCTAGGAGGAGAATGGGAAAGCCACGAGACCGGCGGACACCGCCCTTTCCAGCCCCACCACTTGACTTTGAACCAGTTTTTCAGTCTTTTCTTGATGCTGATTCCTTGAAAAGGGCAATTATCTTGCGAATGTTGATCTGGTTGCTTGTCTGACTTATGATTGGTTTTCTGTGTATGGAAAAATGCAATTTACTGCCAACCATTAATCATAGCTTAGGGTATTTGTACCTGAACACAAAAGATGTACATCTCGAGAAAATTCATCATTATTACAATAAAACACAGACCAAAAAGCGATGCTGTTAACATGATCAAGGTTGTTTTGGGCCATAAATTTTGAATTCCAAGTGATTATATATGACCCTTCAGAAGGCTACATGGTGTCCGTGCACTCCAGCTAATGAACAACTCTGCAGTAAGTTTTTAATTGCATCTGACCTCTTGTTCCTTTGGCATATTATTTAAATTGGCTAGGGATATGCCAACAATGAAACCACCATGTCATCATTTTGTAATTCTCCTGTTTGCCATAGAAACAATGAGAAATACATGTAGAGGTTTTTAATTTATAATTTAATTTGTAATTTTAACTTTTTGTTTTGAATTATTTTATTTTAATTCAGATTACTGAATTGATATTTTATCCCCTCAGTTCTCTTTGTTTGGATGAACTCAGAAAATAAACTTTATAAATAGAAATATTTTATCATTTATTGTTTCTAAGATTATGGACTAAAATAGAACATCCTATCTTTTATGTTCCAAGAAGCACCTCATTTATTGAAAGTTAATATTTACAAAACACTTGATGCAGGCACTATGGGAACAACACAAATACTCAAATAGGAAGTCCTAGGTC
Organism: Zapus hudsonius; assembly: GCA_004024765.1. Classification (NCBI taxonomy): domain Eukaryota; kingdom Metazoa; phylum Chordata; class Mammalia; order Rodentia; family Dipodidae; genus Zapus; species Zapus hudsonius. The sequence continues at coordinate 3,782 of PVHP010017784.1, read as the reverse complement.
TAACTGCCAAGGAGCTTGGAGCCTTTAATTAAGTATAAATAAACAAAGGTAATGCAACACTGTAAGTTAAGGATCTGAATACTTGAAGAATTGGTTGGTTTCTTCTTTGCAGTTTCTCCTTGCCTTGCACATCACCACTGTTTTTCCTGCCTTCACGTGGTCTTCCTCACTTCTGCATGTCTGATTCCTGATGTCCCTTGTTTGAGAGGAGGCATTGATGTTGAAGTATGATCTAGCGAATTCACTATAACTTACTCACCTTTCGTTAAAGACTTTCCAAATGTACTCAGCTCCTGATGTGTGAGGATTGTGACTTTAATGTGAAGTTTCTGAATAAACACAACTTAATTTGTATTACATGCATAGTTGTATCACGTACCCATTAAATATCTTCCAATCTATTAAACTCTCATCAAAAGCTAATTTTTCACTTCTATTACTGAACTCATCAAGATTTCCAGGGCTAGACATCTTGTTTTCCTTAGCCTTCCTATCTCCCTTGCATTACATATGTCTTACCTACCCAAATGTGGTAGTTTTGAATAAATGTCCCCCAAAAGAATTAAGGGTTTGTTAAAATTGTAAATTGTCTCCAGCCAATTCTGGCTAGAGGAAGTGTGTCACCTTGGCCAGATCCTAAGGTTTAGCCCTAAGGTATTTCTGGGGTGGGTCTGGAATTTTAGCTATACATATGCAAAAAGCAGTCTGAGCTCAGGCCTGGAGTTCCTTTTGTTAGTTTGGAGTGTGCTTGCTTGTGGTGCTGGTGGTGGGCTTCTGTCTCTGTCTCTGCTTGCTTCTGTGAAAGGGGGCCAGCCTTTCCTTAACTTCTTCCCCTGGAAAATATTTTCCTCCCCATAATCGTGCGTGCTTTGGAGATTCATCCCAGCAGTGTGTGGCTGACTACGGCACCAAGTTCCCAGGGTGACATCACCATTAAATTGCCAAAAGTCTTAACATTTTTTCCAATCATTGACCCTGTGAATCACCCACAGAGCCATAAATTGGTTTGTAGAAATAACCAAATACAAAAGTTATGGCCAAAGTGAACTTATCATTTAGCAGATCAACTGACCTGAGTCCACAGAGCAAATTCTTTGCCACCATCTCCCCAATCGTGCCATCTCAGAAGACAGGGAGCTGCTGAGTTCAATGTTCTCTCACCAAGAGCATATTTCATTACCGCAGATATTTTAGTAAACACAATTAAATGTGTTTTCATTTCTCTTAATGCTTACCTCAAAATCCTTGGACTTTCAAGTCTTGAAAGATTTGATCTTTCTTTTAAAGCAAATTATTTAAACCTCTCTTTTTTATTATATATTCTTAGGAACTTTATCAGTAAAGGACTTTGTCGTAGTCAGCCACCCACCACTGGGATGAATCTTCAAACCAGCCACAGTTCATGGGAGGAAATGATTTATTCAAGCTACATACAGATCCAGGGAAAATCCCATAAAAGTGAAAGAGGCTGGCCCTCTTTCAGAGGTCCAAGCAGAGAGAAAAACCCATCACCTACACCACACACAGAGAACAGGGAACAGGCAGGAGGGGCCAAGGAGAGAATTTCTTCTCCTTTATATAGCCTTAGGGTGGGGTCTTACAACCCTTCTCCAGACTTAATGGCTTCCTGAGTCTCTGGAATTTCCTTCCTGCATGGCCCACACAGGAAAGGATGTTTACTTCCAGCTTCTTTGAGCTTCTTTACATCCTGCCCCCTATTGAGAGGCTGCCTTTTGTAAACATCCTCAGAGACCCACCCAAGATAATTAAAAAGATCCAAGTTGACAACAAAACCTAACAATCACAGACTTCTTTGCCCTTCCTTTTACTTTTCTACTGGTATTTCATTATCAACCTACAAATACCCAAATATTACCATTAGAAACAAGCAAAATCATCTCATCCTTCCATTTCATCTATTTTTTTATTGTCCATAATGAGTTACATTATTTAATGGGCAAACAATGAGGTGTTATCCCCATATCCCCAATGCTGCTCTTCCCCATTCCCAGTCGCTGGATATCCTCCTCTGTGGGCCATCTGGATCAGTCCTTGGGGCAGGGGACCATGGATAGCCTAGGAGTCAGCCTGGTTCCACCGGCCCTGGTATGTTGTTACTGGGTGGGGGGGGCATGTCTCTGGATATTCTCCCCACCACGGCTCTCACAATCTTTCTGCCCCATCTTTCCTGAGTCATGGTGGGTGAGTATTAAGGCTGTTTTATTGTTGAGAACTTAGGGGTCTCTGTACTTCTGATTTAGGATGTGTCAAAAATCATTGGTGTTTGTCTCACTGGCTCATCCTGTGTTGACTGATTGGCTGTCACTATGGGTCACTTGTTCATCCCATCTTTCTCTGAAAGGTTCCATATGGATCCTCCAAAGTATGTCTGGGGTGGCTCATCTCTTGTCAGGATCTCAGCTATTGGCCTGCAGTCCGTTGGTAGGGTTGGGTGGGCCACAGCTCTCTTGCTGCTTTCTGAAAGATATAAACACAATCTCCATCAGAGAGTGAGATCAGTATAGGTTAACTGAGATACAAATTTCTGAATTAGCTAGATTCTATTTTTAGTAGCCTCTCTGTCTGTCCTTGGGGGCCCAAGAGTCTAGCTCCAAGTGTATATTGCCCTAAGTCCCCAGTTCCAGTTAAGGGCTCCCTCTCACTAAATGGAATATTTGGCCGAATTTAAAAGCTGTTGATTGCCTCCCCCAGGCTTTGGCTCCTCCATTGCACAAGTGCTCCTTTCTTGGTTCACTGTTCTCTCCCAGTAGGAGGTGTGGTCAGCCTACTCATGGCAACAGGCTGTGTTTCAATCCCGTGGTCTCTGTTTACTCCAGCTGTTGTTGACCACCTTCCCCTGGCAGCTTATGCAGTGCCTTCCAGAACTGCCCTGACTACCATCTGGGGGCTGGTTACCATTCTGGACCTCGCTGGTCTCTCGATGCTGTTCGATGGTTTTCTTTGGTTTCTTCAGCAACAGGGTTTTGCCTCAGGCCTGGGGTGTGGATTCAAGAGCTTTGACAGAATCCTGTCTTGTTTTTGTAACCTCATGGGTCACTTTGGTCCACAGCTCAGTGAGGGAAGGAGCAATCATTTTTTACAAAGATAGTCTTTATTTTTCGTTGCTCTTTTTGTTTTACGTGCCCCCTGCCAGTCACATCATTCTGCTTTCTGTTTGGATTATATCCTGAATATGACATTATCCAATTTCCATAATGTAATTCTGTGTCTAGAGACAATGGAGGTACCTACAGAATTTTTTTTCTTTCCATATGTTTCCTCTACTTCATTTCCCAACTCCTAGTCAAACGTTGAAAACCTGGGCTAAGTTCAACTGAAAATGCCGTTTACTACCTTGGATAAATTAATTCTCAATCTGTCTCCTCAAATACCATGTGCTAAGTCATTAAGTGTCCTCTGTCTTCAACTTTGCAACCTCTTTTTATTTGGAACTTTGAATAATGCTGGGCAGTTAGTAAGTGTTAAGTGAATCTTGTAGATAATAAGCGAAAGCTGAAACTTTTCTTCTTGACAAAACTTGATCTATTCATGTAGGAGCATATGTTTATAAAAATGTATGTTACAGGGGGCGGAGCAAGATGGTGACCGAGTAACAACCTCGCCAGGACTCTCCGAAAGGTTTGACCCCCCCTCAGCTGGCATCCAGGCTTTGGACACCGGCCGAACCCGAGTTCGAACTCTCCCTCCCTCCTGAACCCCTGGGCTGCAGCAGACGGGGTTCGCGAGCAGATCTCTGCTCCGAGGCCGAGCCCTCTCACCCA